>JARQOC010000001.1:592558139-592761859 GCA_033576535.1 Allobates femoralis | reverse complement strand
ACAGCTCACACAAGATGGTGAAAGGAGTCACCATGATCAAACCCAAACCACTGGGATGTTAAAGGGAATGTAAGCAGGTTTTTGCTACTTCATCTGACAGCAACCTAATGTAGGCAAAAAAACGATGTATCACTTAGGTTACTGGCTGCAGCCGTTCTCCCACAGTCAAAGAATTTAGTTTTAACAACACAGTTGAGCTGGGAGAGCTGCCCCCACTCACACCAGGCTCTATAGAGATTGTGCATAGTGTGAGGTTTCAATTGCAGTCCAGTAATTATAATCAAAGGGTAATAAAGTCTTTAGTTTAAATACATAATAGCACACACAGATAAGAGAAGCACAGTTGATTTTTGTTTTTTAACCCTTACACTATGATGTCCTCAGTTTACATAGCAAAAACCTTATGACAGATTACCTAAATAGGGGTTGTCCATGACGAAGATACTGATAAGTTGTCCTTCTGATGGGTCATTATTACTTCCAGCACCATTACTGATCAGCTGTTACTAAGTCCCTTGACCACCAGTTAACCGCTCCATACACAGCTGTAGTATCCGGACTCTGCAGCGTTGCTCCTTTTCACTTCAATGTCAGCTGAGCTGCAGGAGCCGAGCGCAGAGAGAGAGTTTAATATCTTACTGTTTGATTTCATTTTCAGTTAAGCCTCAGCTGGAGTGTAGCTTAATAATTATAAGAGCCTCATAACTATTTAGAGGAGGGAGGTTCCTGCTGCAGCCTAGTGTCTGAAACACACAGGGTAGCAAAAGTAAAAGTGAATGCACTTTATTGCTCTTATTCATTTCAATAGGAGCTGAGATGCCGTATCCAAAAACGGCTCCAGCCATTGTGTACTTCAGACCCTGCAGCCGAAGTAACAACTGATCAGTGGGGAGTCAGGAGTTGGATCCACTCCGATCTGATACTTCGTTCTGCACTACCTCTGTAATGTAATAAAAAAATAAATAAAATCTTCTGGCAGTACATGTTTTGATAAATGTAGAGATTAATCTACATCTCCGGAAAAAATTAGAGACCACTACAAAATGTTCAGTTTTTCTCTTTCTAGGTATATTTATGAGGAAAATGTACATTGTTGTTTTATTCTATAAACTGCTGACAACATGTGTCCGAAATTCAAAGCTAACAAATTTTGTATTTATTTGTAGCAAATGAGAAATCGTCAAAATATTAACAAAGAAACATCAGGCCTCAAATAACGCAAAGAAAACAAGTTCATATTCATTTAGAAACAACAATACTCATGGTTTAACTGGGGAAGAGTTCAGAAATCAATATTTGGTGGAATAACCATGATTTTTAATCACAGCTTTCATGCGTCTTGGCTGCTTTCCACCAGTCCTTCACACTGATTTTGTGTGACCTTCTGCCACTTTTGGCACAAATATGTAAGCAGTTCTTCTGTTTGATGGCTTGTGACTGTCCATCTTTGTCATTGGGGACACAGCACACATCCTGTGTCCCAGTAGGGCCTTTGTTCGCTGTGGTACCTTTTTTCAAAGTTTTTACATTGTTTTTCTTGTTTACTTGATTGTTTTGTTCTTCTTCTACTGCTTGTTCACTAAAACTGGAGTGGTCTGGCCCAGCCAGGAGGAGCTAATTGTTTCACATGGATGAGCAGCATAACACCCATGGGCCCTGTGTCCCCCAATCATGGCTCAGAGAAAACGATTTTACGCTGAGTACACACATTCGTTTTTTTTTTTCTAGCTTTACATGACTTGAGTCAGTTACAAGACATCAAACAAAGAAGAACTGATTACATTTTTGTGCCAGGAGTGGCAGAAGGTCACATAAAATCAGTGTGAAAGACTGGTGGAAAGCGGCCAAGACACATGAAAGCTGTGATTAAAAATCAGGGTTATTCCACCAAATATTGATTTCTGAACTCTTCCCCAGTTAAACCATGAGTATTGTTGTTTCTAAATGAATAAGAACTTGTTTTCTTTGCATTGTTAAATACCTATAAAGAGAAAAATCGAGAAACTAAACATTTTGCAGTGGTCTCTTAATTTTTTCCAGAGCTGTATTCATCTAAATATATAGACCATCTGTGTATGGGACTGGAAAGAGTTTTTGCCTTTGGTTGGGAGGCAGCTTGGAAATAAAACACAAAAAGAAGGTAAAACTGATGCAATCTTTTCTGCAGGTGTCCGGTCAAGAGAAGTCCTTCAGAGGACAAAGAATTTTATCTATCCCGATATGGCCGAGCAGCCTGGGCATCAACCAGAAATGTGTGTACGAAACTCCGGACAGGGGTCAGGAGCAGCCAGGTATGATGCGGCAGATGACGCCCGACTGATCTGTATCCTCTCTGGTTGTAAATTATGATCCTTGAATTTCAGAACTGTTTTAGGAGACACATCTTCTATTTCTCCCCTCAAAATGCTTTCCAGGACCGAAAAAACCTGTTTCACAGGGGACACACTGAAGATGGTGCAATCCAGAGCAGTGCTTGCAAATGCTATAGCAAAGAGCTATTAGACCGGCCACCTCTGATAAAACGCAGAGGTGGTCAGTAACCTAAGAAGAAATGAGCAGTAAACAATAACCTTAAAAATCCATCTGGTCTTGAGATCAGAGGAAATTTTTAATATATTGCAAAATTACTTATTTTTACCTGCACTTTCCAAGTTTATCCATTTAAAGCGTAACCTTCGTTTAAATTTTTATTTAATAATAATGTAGAGCAATTGATTTTAATAAACTTTCTAATATACTTCATTAGAAAATTTTGTTTGAAAGCCACTCATAAACCTTCCACAAGGTGTCCCCTCTGCACTGGGTGTGAAGCAAACATAGGTTCATTATCAGTTAGATCCGTCTTCAGTGAATACGGGGCATGTAACCATAAAAAGATAAAAAAAGGGGTGTGACCTACACGGTGAGGAAACAATGTATTAGGGTATGTGCTCACGATCCGGAGAAGCTGCGTGTTGGACGCAACTCCTCCGGACCAGAGGAAACCCGTGGGTAGCCGCAGGGAGACCGCAGCCGCCCTGTACTCACTGTGTGCGGTTGGTGCAGGATGGCTTCTCCCTGTGTACAGCCGATAGTGACCAATTCTGACTCAGCAGCATGAAAACATGCCGCGAAGGAGAAGACACCCGCACCGCAGCTAAAAGAAAGCTGCGGTCGGGAACAGCATAGTGAGTATGGGATTTGTACAAATCCCTTCCACTACGCTGCTACTGTACTGTGCATCGGCAAGATGCTGCGTATCCTTACCGTAAGTGTGCATCCTCAGACTAGCTCAGCCTACATCACAGTTGCTAAGCAATGTCAAAAGGTCAGGATAATGGCAAACTCCTCAGTAGTTTGTTTCAAGGAAAGATCTGTCATCTGGCTCCACACAGCTCAGTCACAATCTTTGAAAACTCCTTGTCTGATTGCTCCCCACACAGTGCACTATCAGCATGCTCTCAGAAGCTGTGAAATACACACACAGTGCTGGCAGACACTGGCCACAACCACACAGCCATAAAATGCAGTGTTTAAAAGAGCAGAAAAAAATGTGAGAAAATCAGACACATGGCACAAAAAAAGATTCTTATCGGCTATGTGACCCATCATTAATAACCAGTGCAGTATTGGATTTTTTTTTTTTTTTTTCTTCCAATGACTTTACATTTACACTTTAATCTTTACATTGCTAATTGCAAAAGTCCACCTTTCCTGTAACTGATGCATCAATATTTGTATGGATCTTATAATTAGTGATGAGTGTGCGAGCACTAACCATGCTTGAGTGCTTAACGAGCAGCTGGACACTTGGACGGGCTCCACCCTAGTATAATGGAAGTCAATTAGAAGATCTTCCAGAAAAATGGCACAGTTCCCCATTGACTTCCATTAGACGCGGTACTCAAGTCGAGCCTGTCCAAGTGTCCAATTTGCTTGTTACGAGTATCGTGCATCGGATCTTGGTAGTGCTCGCTCATCACAAATTATAATCTCTTGTCTGGAAAATTATTATTTTTAAGGAGTTCTCCAAAGTTAGGAAAACATGGCTGCTGTCTTCCAAAAAACAGCACCACAGCTTTGTTGGAGGGTGTTTTGGACCTAAGCTCGGGTTACACACTTCAATGTCCCAGCGATCCCACCAACGATCGGGATCACTGGGACATTGAAGGCTGATCGTTGGTGACCTGTCACACAGGCAGACTCACCAGCGATCCGGACCAGCAATCATGCTGATATGCAAGGTAAACAGCGGGTAACTAAGCATGGCGCTTAGTTACCCGCAGTTTACCTTGGATACCAGCACCCAGCATTGCTGTGCGGCGCTGGGAGCTCGCTGATCATTGGTCTCCAGCTGTCACGCGCAGCGATGCTGCGCGTCCAGCGGGCGACCAACAATAGATTTACGAACCGGTTTATAAATCTACGATCAACGACTGATTGTTGATAGGTGTCACATGCAAAGATGTCGTTACCGATATCATTGGGTGTGACAGGCCGTTTAGTCCTATTCAATTCAATGAAGCTAAATGGCTAAAACCCCTACTTTGAAGCGGTACTTTTTAAAAATCTAATTTAAACACAGTAACCATGTTTTTTTCGTATTGGCCAACAGTGCAAAACTATGTGGACTCTTCTTGCCTGAATGAGTGTATGTAGTATAAAGTACCGTATATACTCGTGTATAAGCCGACCCGTGTATAAGCCGACCCCCCTACTTTTGCCCCCAAAACCTGGGAAAATTTATTGACTCGTGTATAAGCCGAGGGTGGACCCCAGCACAGGTATACAGCCCCCATCAGTGTGGTATACAGCAGCCTCCCCAGTGGTATATACAGGCCCCAGCAGTGTTACAGCAGCAGCCCCAGTGGTATATACAGCAGCAGCCCCAGTGGTAGTATACACGCAGCCCCAGTAGTATATACAGCCCCAGTGGTAGTATACACGCAGCCCCAGTAGTATATACAGCCCCAGTGGTAGTATACAGCCCCAGTGGTAGTATACAGCCCCAGTGGTAGTATACAGTCCCAGTGGTAGTATACAGCAGCCCCAGTGGTATATTCAGCCCCAGTGGTAGTATACAGCAGCCCCAGTGGTATATACAGCCCCAGTGGTAGTATACAGCCCCAGTGGTAGTATACAGCAGCCCCAGTAGTAGTATACAGCCCCAGTGGTAGTATACAGCAGCCCCAGTGGTATATTCAGCCCCAGTGGTAGTATACAGCAGCCCCAGTGGTATATACAGCCCCAGTGGTAGTATACACGCAGCCCCAGTAGTATATACAGCCCCAGTGGTAGTATACAGCCCCAGTGGTAGTATACAGCAGCCCCAGTAGTAGTATACAGCCCCAGTGGTAGTATACAGCCCCAGTGGTAGTATACAGCAGCCCCAGTGGTATATTCAGCCCCAGTGGTAGTATACAGCCCCAGTGGTAGTATATAGCCCCAGTGGTAGTATACATACAGCCCCAGTGGTAGTATACAGCCCCAGTGGTAGTATACAGCCCCAGTGGTAGTATACAGCCCCAGTGGTAGTATACAGCAGCCCCAGTGGTATATTCTGCCCCAGTGGTAGTATACAGCCCCAGTGGTAGTATATAGCCCCAGTGGTAGTATACACACAGCCCCAGTGGTAGTATACAGCAGCCCCAGTGGTATATTCTGCCCCAGTGGTAGTATACAGCCCCAGTGGTAGTATATAGCCCCAGTGGTAGTATACACACAGCCCCAGTGGTAGTATACAGCCCCAGTGGTAGTATATAGCCCAGTGGTAGTATACAGGGCCCCAGCAGGGCCCCCCTCATAATTTGGCGCCCCCACCTCCCTTTCTGGGCCCCCCCGCATGCAGCGCTGCGCATATACATTACCTGTCTAGCAGCTGTCACCCTCCGATGGCTGATCGCGGCTCCCGGCTCCGGGCTCCATCTTCCTCGCTGTCTTCCTGCTGTGTGACCGGGGCGCAGCGCGATGACGTCACCTGACAATCAGGAAGACAGAGAGGAAGATGGAGCCCGGAGCCGGGAGTCGCGATCAGCCATCGGAGGGTGACAGCTGCTAGACAGGTAATGTATATGCGCAGCGCTGCATGCGGGGGGGCCCAGAAAGGGAGGTGGGGGCGCAAAACTTTTTAGGGGGCCGTATTGACTCGCGTATAAGCCGAGGGGGGCACTTTTCAGCCCAATTTTTGGGCTGAAAAACTCGGCTTATACGCGAGTATATACGGTAATTGTGTTAAATAGCAGGTCCACTATGGATGCTTTGGGGTGCTTTCACATATTCATTTTTGCAAATCTGGAGGAATACCACCTTTTTTGCAAAAACCAGATGTGCAACTTTGCGGCACACTTGCAGCAAGGTTGTACTTGTACTAATGAATTGTGAATGGACCTCTGGACATGTACGGAAACTTACGTTTTCAACAGTTATCCAGCACCTCCAACTCGTCTTGAAACCGCAGCTAGCAACGGTTTTCATCCGACCCCAAAAGCACAGGATCGCGTGGTAAATATAAGTCTTTGTACATGTCTGGAGGTCCATTTACAATACATTTGCACAAGCGCAACCTTGCCGCACATATGCCGCAATCTTGCTACATCTGGTTTTTGCAAAAAAGGTGGAATTCCTCCAGATTTGCAAAACAGCAGATCGGGCAAACCTGAAGTTCAAGTTTGCCTGATCTGCCGTATTTGCAAATACAGCAGACGTGAAAGCAGCCTTAGGCTAAATTCACACACAGCATTTTTGCTGCGTTTTGTGAGGATCTGTTTTTGGTGCAGAAACTGCATTAAAGGGAACCTGACCCTAAAAATCAGCCCCCAGCATATTAACACCTGTCCCTGCACCATCTTTATTGAATTCTAGCCATCCCTTTGTGTAAATATTCTGTATTTATAAAGTTTATAAAACTGCTTTTATTACCTGCTAAACTGCGGTTTCTCAGTGCTTGAGAAGTCACACAGGGCGTACCCTGAGGCTTCTCATCGATGCCTGTAATTCAATTATTCACGCCTCGATGGGCGTGCTAAACTGTACTCGTCCTTCTCGTCCTCCTACATGGGCGGTATAGCCGGTATGACACTCTTCGCGTCATATCCGGCTATACTGACATGAGTACACCCATTTGAGTGTATTGCGGACCTCGCGATGCGCATGTGCGAGGTTGCTTTACGGCAGTTTATCTGTGATCAGCTGCCATAGAGCAAACATGCGCAATGCACATTGCGAGGTCCTCAATTCACCCAAATGGGTGTACTCATGTCAGTATAGCCGGATATGACGCGAATAGCATCATACCGGCTATACCGCCCATGTAGGAGGACAAAAAGGATCAGGATGGTTTAGCACGCCTATCTGGGCATGAATAATTGAATTACAGGCGGCAATGACAAGCCTCAGGGTACGCCCTGTGTGACTTCTCAAGCACTGAGAAGCTGCAGTTCAGCAGGTAAGAAAAGCAGTTTTATAAACTTTATAAATACAGAATATTTACACAAAGGGATGGCTAGAATTCAATAAGATGGTGCAGGGACAGGTATTAAAGGGAACCAACCACCTCAGATGACGACTATAAGCAGTTAATACATGTCCCTGCACCCTACCTACACCATTCCAGCTATGTGTTTGCTAAGAATATTGATAAAAGCAAACCGAAATATGCACTTTGTAAACTTACATTCCTGCGTACTTGAGGGCGTCTCCCTCGGGCTCTCGTACTAGAGGGCTGTGTCTTGTGCAGCATGATTGGCTTCCCTACCCCTCCCTCTATCTTTGCAGGACGTCACATTAGGGCGTGATATTATGTTTGTGTGGGCGGCGATGCAAGGCAGCTCCCGTCCCTGCACGTCATCGGAGCGAGACAGGGTCACGTGCACTAGCATCGTCACTTCCTGTCGGCTCCGTGTACAGACGAGCAGCTGATGGATGGATTGCCTGTGAGGCTCAGACCAAACGCCGAGCGGGCTTGTTATTAGCATTCACTAAGCTGAGCTACTGCAGGAACTCAGCTCCACGAGTTCAATAGTGCTCCACCTGAGAGCCGATGTCATCAGCAGTCTCATTCCCCATGCATCTCCCCTTTATCATAATTGTGATATGTACTTTATCCTTTATATAAAAAGTGCATTAGTGGTTAAAGTTTTACAAGCACAATGGGCATACACATTCAATTTATAAGTAGCTACATGCTCCAAGGGACTTAGACAAGAGTCTGAAGGATCACAAGTGGTGAGAAAACATGATCACAGGCTCATAGATGGCAGGGGCACAGATGACATGCTAACAAGGGCAGAGATGCCATGATCTGAGGGTCAGTGCTGACATGAGCAGAGATTCACAGATGACATGATAACATGTGCACAGATGACATGAACAGAGGTTCACAGATGACATGATAACATGTGCACAGATGACATGAACAGAGGTTCACAGATGACATGATAACATGTGCAGAGATGACATGAACAGAGGTTCACAGATGACATGATAACATGGTCAGAGATGAAATGAACAGAGGTTCACAGATGACATGATAACATGTGCAGAGATTACACGAACAGAGGTTCACAGATGACATGATAACATGGTCAGAGATGACATGAACAGAGGTTCACAGATGACATGATAACATGTGCAGAGATGACATGAACAGAGGGTCACAGATGACATGATAACATGGTCAGAGATGACATGAACACAGGTTCACAGATGACATGATAACATGTGCACAGATGACATGAGCACAGGTTCACAGATGACATGATAACGTGCAGAGATGACATGAACAGAGGTTCACAGATGACATGATAACATGGTCAGAGATGATATGAACATAGTTTCACAGATGACATGATAACATGGTCAGAGATGATATGAACATAGTTTCACAGATGATGCATAGATGCATGATCTCATGTGCATAGATGACATGATCATATGTGCATAGATGGCATGATCTCATGTGCATAGATGGCATGATGTCATGTGCATAGATGACCTGAACATATGTGCATAGATGGCATGATCATATGTGCATAGATGGCATGATCTCATGTGCATAGATGACATGATCACAGGATCACTGATGACATGATCACAGGGTGCCAGATGTCATGATCACAAACAAGCATAGCACAAATTTATCTTTATGAGTAAACAAAAAGAAACTTGCCAGACATCATGTCATCTGTGAACCTGTGCTCATGTCATCTCTGCACATGTTATCATGTCATCTGTGAACCTGTGCTCATGTCATCTCTGCACATGTTATCATGTCATCTGTGAACCTGTGCTCATGTCATCTCTGCACATGTTATCATGTCATCTGTGAACCTGTGCTCATGTCATCTCTGCACATGTTATCATGTCATCTGTGAACCTGTGCTCATGTCATCTCTGCACATGTTATGTCATGTGTGACCCTCTGTTCGTGTCATCTCTGCACATGTTATCATGTCATCTGTGAACCTCTGTTCATGTCATCTGTGAACCTCTGTTCATGTCATCTGTGAACCTCTGTTCATGTCATGTGTGAACCTCTGTTCATGTCATCTCTGCACATGTTATCATGTCATCTGTGAACCTCTGTTCATGTCATCTCTGCACATGTTATCATGTCATCTGTGAACCTCTGTTCGTGTCATCTGTGACCCTCTGTTCATGTCATCTCTGACCATGTTATCATGTCATCTGTGAACCTGTGTTCATGTCATCTCTGCACATGTTATCATGTCATCTGTGACCCTCTGCTCATTTCATCTCTGCCCTTGTTATCATGTCATCTGTGAACCTCTGTTCGTGTCATCTCTGCACATGTTATCATGTCATCTGTGAATCTCTGCTCATGTCATCTCTGCACATGTTATCATGTCATCTGTGAACCTCTGTTCATGTCATCTGTGCACATGTTATCATGTCATCTGTGAACCTCTGTTCGTGTCATCTCTGCACATGTTATCATGTCATCTGTGAACCTCTGTTCATGTCATCTGTGCACATGTTATCATGTCATCTGTGAACCTGTGCTCATGTCATCTCTGCACATGTTATCATGTCATCTGTGAACCTCTGTTCATGTCATCTCTGACCATGTTATCATGTCATCTGTGACCCTCTGTTCATGTCATCTCTGACCATGTTATCATGTCATCTGTGACCCTCTGTTCATGTCATCTCTGCACATGTTATCATGTCATCTGTGACCCTCTGTTCATGTCATCTGTGCACATGTTATCATGTCATCTGTGAATCTCTGCTCATGTCAGCACTGACCCTCAGATCATGGCATCTCTGCCCTTGTTAGCATGTCATCTGTGCCCCTGCCTTCTATGAGCCTGTGATCATGTTTTCTCACCACTTGTGATCCTTCAGACTCTTGTCTAAGTCCCTTGGAGCATGTAGCTACTTATAAATTGAATGTGTATGCCCATTGTGCTTGTAAAACTTTAACCACTAATGCACTTTTTATATAAAGGATAAAGTACATATCACAATTATGATAAAGGGGAGATGCATGGGGAATGAGACTGCTGATGACATCGGCTCTCAGGTGGAGCACTATTGAACTCGTGGAGCTGAGTTCCTGCAGTAGCTCATCTTAGTGAATGCTAATAACAAGCCCGCTCGGCGTTTGGTCTGAGCCTCACAGGCAATCCATCCATCAGCTGCTCGTCTGTACACGGAGCCGACAGGAAGTGACGATGCTAGTGCACGTGACCCTGTCTCGCTCCGATGACGTGCAGGGACGGGAGCTGCCTTGCATCGCCGCCCACACAAAGATAATATCACGCCCTAATGTGACGTCCTGCAAAGATAGAGGGAGGGGTAGGGAAGCCAATCATGCTGCACAAGACACAGCCCTCTAGTACGAGAGCCCGAGGGAGACGCCCTCAAGTACGCAGGAATGTAAGTTTACAAAGTGCATATTTCGGTTTGCTTTTATCAATATTCTTAGCAAAAACATAGGTGGAATGGTGTAGGTAGGGTGCAGGGACATGTATTAACTGCTTATAGACGTCATCTGAGGTGGTTGGTTCCCTTTAATTGGCTGGGGGCTGATTTTTAGGGGTCAGTTTCCCTTTAAGAACAGATCCTCACAAAATGCAGCCTTCTATGTGTGAATGCTGTTGCGCTTTTTATTCACTTCGCCACGCTCCCCTGGGGATCTCCAGCGATGTCCCCTCTTTCCCAGAGGCTGCAGTGTCGCTGCCTCTAGCACCCTGCGGCCTGCTCATGTGACCGGGTGATGTCACTTGGTGCAGTGACGGGTCCTCCCACAGGTCCTGCGGCCTCGGTATGAGGGGACATCGTTGGAGATCACTGGGGAAGCTTGGTGAGGTGAGTAAAAGCGCAGGCGAAAAACACTAGAGCCCATGAATGGATCCATAAACAGCACAGTGTGTGAATGCAAAATTGTGAAATACATTGACTTGGCTGGGACAGACAAGATTACTGCAAATATCGGATCCGTACAAACGGGACACTAGTGGACAGCTAGCGTCCCGTGTGAATGTAGCCTTGCACCACGTCCTAGAATAGTTTTCATCCAGATCATTACTAGACTGTGTTAAAGGGGTATTCCCATCTCTACATTTTGCAGGATATCCTAAGGGTACCTTTAGGGTAAGTGCCCACATAGTGGTTTAACGTCGGTTTAGCAGCGAAAACAGCCGGCGGTTTAGCATAGGTTTTATTTAAATTTATGTAAATCCTAAGCAGCGTTAGGACTTACAAGTAACCCTATGTAATTTGGAAAATGCTGTGCACACAATGTCGGTTTATGTGAGCGGATCTGCCAGAGGTTGAGCGGTTTCCTAGCGGTTTAGGAGCATACAGCATGTCAATTCTTCTCAGCGGTTTGTGATTGTTTCTGAGGCAGAAAATGAACAAAATCCTCCATAGAAAACCGCTTTTAAAACCGCCGGAAAAAACGACTGAAAAACGCTGTGCAAACGCTGAAAAAACAGCTGGGAAACCGGTGGAAAAGAGCTGGAGACTTCAGAGCTCAGAACTCTAGGCTCCTGCAAATTTCCACCGGTTTACTGACGGTTTGAACGTCACTAAACCTCTATGTGGGCACGCACCCTTACAAGTCGCAACATTGTATGCAATTTCACTTACAACTTACTGGTTGCAGTGAAATCATGGACACATTGCTCCATTTTGTTGCTGTGTACAAATGTAACAATGTGTCCATGATTTCACTGCAACCAGTAAGTTGTAAGTGAAATTGCATGCAATCTTGCGACTTGTAAAGGTACCCTAAGGATATGACACAAAAATACAAGTAGATGCAGATCTCTCCAATGAGACCTGCATCTATGTGGAGACTTGGTTGGAATTCCCATTACTTTAATAAGGAAACTTCCACTAACTCTCCACTGACCTCAGCGTGCTGCATGTCCCCAATTTACAGATTAATACTGTGGATACACCAAATAGTACAAGATGGGAATTCGCCCCTTTAACTACTACACCCTGTTGAATATGTTGGGTGAGGAGCAAAAGAAAATACATTTTAATGTCCGGTTGTGTTGTAGCAGTTGTGCCATGTGTCCGCTGTTTGTGCTGTGGGTTAACATTCAATATCTTTGATTATCAGGGAGAAGATTTCAAGAACAAACCTACGAATGGACTGCAGGATCTGAGAGAAGGTATTTTTTGGTGAAAAAAGAATAGTCTATAATCGCCACAGATCTTTGTGGACACTCTAGTCAAATCTATGTTTCCATGGTAACAGACTACAAACAACCCTGTGTAGTCTGATCCTGCAGTCATAGCCATTAGCTGTGCTAACACTATGCCCTGCCAACATGGGATTTATACATGAACTAAGGGAGCTGTGAGTGGATGCATTTTTTTTTTTTTTTTTTTTTTTTTTTTATAGGCTATTTCAATCTCAGACATTTGACTGAAATGGGAATATCCCTTTAAAGGGAACCTGTCATCAGGACTGATCACTATACAGTAAAGCCCCAGTCATAATGTCTCTGCAATGCTGATTACACTGATCCCTGTGGTGAAGGATCCGATGTGTGGTTGGTGAATAATCTTCCTCAAATTGTCAACTGATGACGTCTTCTGTGCATCGGGGCGAGACTTGGGGGTGGGATCTTCTTCTCTATCCCTCCACCTGCCTCCTCTGTTTCTTCTCCAAGTCACTGATTATTCAGGCTCCTGACTTCTTTTTGAAATTCCATGCCGCCGCCTTTTTGCTGGGCAGCGCATGCAGTGTGATTCTGCAGGTCTTCAATGAAATGGCGCCAGAGGCCGCGCATGTGCAGATCGAGATTTCAGATCAATGACCTCTTCATTAAGACAAAATCTTGTAACACATGCGCAGATCGAGGCTTTGGTTTAATGATGACGTCATTGAGCTAAAATCACGATCTGTGCATGTGCCATCTTACTGAAGACCTTCAGAATCACACTGCTCACACGTCGCCCACCAAAGTGATGGCGGCGGCAGCGTGATAAAAGAAACAGAGGAGACAGGCGGAGAAGCAGATAACCTGTCTCCAAGTACCTGTCCTGATGCACAGAAGACATCATCATATGGAAACTAGAGGAAGATTATTCTATAGGGTGGGCCATTTATATGGATACACCTAACTAAAATGGGAACGGTTGGTGATATCAACTCCCTGTTTGTGGCACAAGTTTTCCTCCTCCCATATACTAATGTGCCACAAACAGGAAGTTGATATCACCAACCATTCCCATTTTTTTCTGGTCATCATAATGGGAGACCCAGACAATGGGGTTTAGGGCTCCGCCCTCCGGAGGTCACACTAGGTACTACAAGTTTGTAGACACCGCCTCCTCCGCTTATAAACCCCCACCGTAGGAAACATCCTCAGTTTTAAACTTAGTGTGCTCGGAGGATCACGCTTTGCTTGCACTTCACTGCATTCTCACAGCTTACGTGATGGCGTATGAAGACAAGGTAAATGGTCCCGGTTGGGACCCTCGACAGTCTCCCCGCTCACCCTTTGTGGAACACGCTGGTGGAGGTACCGGAGGGCTTTTTAGCCTGGACACTTGCTGTTCTCCCGGTACGCTGTCGAGCTCCTTCCTTTCCATCCCTCCATGGAGGCTCTGGAGAGGGGGAGCCTGGAGCCTTGCACAGCTCCGCTCCGTCCGAGGCCTCCCTAAATGGTGCTTACAGACCGGACGGAGCCAGCCCAGTCCGAGGCCTCCCTAAATGGTGCTTACACTCCGGACTGGTGCTGTACCCCCGTCCGAGGCCTCCCTAAAGGTGCTTACAGACCGGACCGGCACTGAGGCACCTGGTGTGTCTCCTGTGTGCCTGGGGGTAGTGTCTGTCTCTTGGTGTCATGACACTCAGACCGCGCGGTTACCCTCGGGTCCGCGGTTCTGTTGGTGTACCCTGTGCTGGGGTCACTCTGGCTGACCGCCCTGTGTGTCTCAGGGGCTGAGGCTGTAGACTGCTGATGTTTGTTTTGTGCATGCAGTCTGTGTGTGTATGTGCATTGTTACACACTCTTTTCCCGCGCTGCGGGCTCTGGCACCTCCATTACTGAGGCTGCCTGGAGGAGGAGGAAGCAGCTCTTACGGTGACATCACCGATGGGCGTGTTTTGTGTTCTCCCGCGTGTTCCTGGCCACGCCTATGACTTTACTGTCGGCGGCCATCTTCTCCCTCTCTTCCCGGCTGGGATCTGGCTGCAGCGTGTGTCTGCACTTTCCAGGGGAGACCGAAACTCGCGGAGGTCACACACGAACACCGCTTCCTCCTACCGCTTACTGCGGTCGGTAAGCCACCGGGATCTCCGGTTTGTTTGTTACAACTTGGCTTATTTCCCCCTACTGTGGCGATGTCCTCAGTAAGGAAGCATGCTGCTAAGACGGCAGATGGCACCATTACCTGCGCTACATGCAACGGTTCACTGGTGGAGGGGTCCTGCAATAATTGCGGACGCCCAGAGACCCGGACAGTTACTGTTGGATCAGAATCTGCGGGTCTGTACCCTGAGGTTCGGGTGATCCCAGGGACATGGGAAGCACAGAATAAGATAAATGAATCTCTGCTGTCCCAGATGTCCTCCATGTCGCAATCCCTGGAGGCACTTCATAGGAGGCTGGAAAACCCAGCTACTCCTCCCAGTTACCCCCGGGTGCTTCTTACTTCTTCTGTGAGACCCCCTAAGCGAGCTCGTGAGGCCTCTCCAGAGCTCCAAGCTCTCTCTGAGGAGGAGCGTTCCTCTGATGGTGAGGAAGATGATGGGGGTTCTACTCTCGGGTCTGTCTCTGAACCTCCAGATGGGGTGGAGGATCTGGTGTCCTCCATCAATGAGACATTACGTCTGGTCACTCCTCCTGAGGAGGTGACTGTTCACCCCAAGGAGGTCTATCAATGGCTGCGGCCGGAGGCAAGACCAAGTGGGTCCTTTATGGACCACACTAATTTTGGAAGGGTGATTAGAGCTCCCAGGTTACATCCTGGGCGGCGTTATGTCCGTAAACCTAAGGACAATCGCTTCCCCTTTCCTCAGGAGGTGCTTCTGGAATGGTCACAGTCCCCTAAGGTGGACGCTTCCATGACTAGGATTGCTGCACGCTCCTTGTTTTCTGCCTCTGATAGCTCCTCATTGAAGGATGCTACTGATAGACAGGTCGAGCAACTCGCCAAGTCTTCCTATGAGGCTGTGGGGTCTTCATTTGCCCCTAATTTTGCCGCGGTCTGGACCCTACAAGCGATTACCTCCTGCTTGGATGGTATCTCTGATCTAGCTAGGGCCAGCCCAGAGGTCCTGGCACTCTCCGACAGGGCAAGGGCTTATGCGGATTACGCCAGGACGGCAACTTTGGAAACTGCCACTCGCTCGGCTGTGGCTTCGGCCAATGCTATAGTGATCCGCAGGTTGTTGTGGCTGCGTCTTTGGGACTCAGATGCCACGTCTAAGAAGATTTTGCAAAATCTTCCGTTTGCTGGTGACAGGCTCTTCGGCACCGAGCTGGACAAGCTGATAAAGGATTCTGCTGAGTCTAAGATACCGCAGAATAAGCCTAAGCCACGGTATACCGTGAAAAGGAACCCAAAACAGTGGTCCTTTCGCCCCAGCTCGCAGTCATCAGCGGCGTCCGCTCGCGCGGACCGTGGGGGCAAGCCCTCCACTCAGTGGCGCAACAAAAGTCGCCAAAAGAAGCCGGCAGGGGCTGCAGCTGCCACCCCTAAACCCGCTTCGGCATGACTCGCTCTTTCATCCTGTCTCCCCACAGGTGGGGGGCCGCCTGTCTCTTTTCCAGGACAGATGGCTTCTCCACGTCCAAGACCAGTGGGTCCGAGACGTAGTCTCAAAAGGCTACAGGATAGAGCTGACGTCACAGCCGGCACACCGATTCCATCGGTCTGTTCCATCCCTAGACAAAGCTCAGGCTTTTCATCTGGTGTTGGAGGGACTCCGCAGAGACGGAGTGGTGGTCCCAGTACCCACGGGAGAGAGGTTCAGGGGTTTTTACTCCAACCTTTTTATTGTCCCAAAGAAGGACGGCTCTTTTCGTCCGGTTCTGGACCTCAAGTTGTTCAACCGCCACGTGTTGGTCCGGAAGTTTCGTATGGAATCCCTGCGCTCCGTGATCGCGGCTGTGTCACAGGGAGACTTCCTGGCGTCCATAGATATCCGAGACGCCTACCTTCACGTGCCCATTGCACCGGCTCATCAGCGCTGGTTGAGATTCGCAGTGGGGGAAGAACACTTCCAATTTGTGGCACTGCCATTCGGGCTAGCCTCGGCACCGCGAGTGTTCACAAAGGTGATGGCCTCAATGATGGCTCTCCTGCATGTGCAGGGACACGCCGTCATTCCCTATTTGGACGACCTGCTGGTCAGGGCGCCATCGGAAGACCTTTGTCGGGTGAGCCTGGAGGTGACCATGAAGTCTCTGGAACAGTTCGGGTGGCTTCTCAACATTCCAAAGTCGACCCTGGTTCCGACCCAGTCTTTGACATATCTGGGCATGGACTTCCACACGGACTCAGCCCTGGTGTCCCTACCTCAAGCCAAACAGCTTGCGATCCAATCAGGAGTGCAGAATGTTCTCCTGTCACCACAATCTTCCCTACGGGAGTTGATGCAGCTGGTGGGGCGCATGGTAGCGGCGATAGAGGCGGTGCCTTTCGCACAGTTTCGCCTCCGTCCTCTCCAGTTGGAGATTCTTCGCCGATGGGACAAAAGGACGATTTCTCTGAATCGGCTGGTGACGCTGTCACAATCGACCAGGGACTCCCTACAGTGGTGGCTCCTGCCACATCATCTGTCACGGGGCCGGTCCTTTCTAAAACCGTCATGGTTAGTGGTGACCACCGACGCCAGTCTGAAGGGCTGGGGCGCGGTGTTCTTACACCACAGGGCTCAAGGCCTCTGGACCCAGGCGGAGTCGGCATTACAGATCAACGTGCTGGAGATCAAGGCGGTCTATCTGGCGCTCCTGGCGTTTCAGAAATTCCTGTCAGGACAACCCATTCGGGTTCAGTCCGACAATGCGACGGCCGTCGCCTACATAAATCATCAGGGAGGGACCAGAAGTGCTCAGGCCCTCGCCGAAGTCCACCGCATTCTAGCCTGGGTGGAGGAAAACGGCTGCCTGATCTCCGCAGTTCACATCCCAGGGGTCGAGAACTGGGAGGCCGACTACCTGAGCCGACAGGGGATGGACGCCGGAGAGTGGTCCCTGCATCCAGACGTCTTCCGGGACATCTGCAGCAAATGGGGCACTCCGGACGTGGATCTGATGGCCTCACGGTTGAATCATCAGGTACCCCAATACATGGCACGATCGTGGGATCCTCAGTCTCTGGGGGCGGATGCCCTGATCCTGAGTTGGTCCAGCTTCCAGCTGCCATATGTGTTCCCGCCTCTCGCTCTGATTCCCAGGGTTCTGTGGAAAATCAGGACAGAATGCAGAGTAGCCATTCTAGTGGCTCCAGATTGGCCCCGGAGGTCCGGACCTCTGGCAACTGTCAGGCGGACACCGGTGGGCTCTTCCAGAACGCGCAGATCTACTCGCGCAAGGGCCATTCTTCCACCTCAATTCCAGGGCCCTCAGATTGACTGCATGGCTCTTGAGGCCTGGTTGCTGACATCCAGGGGCTTCTCTCCTACGGTGGTTGCCACGATGAATCGGGCAAGGAAACCTGTCTCCAGGAAGATATACCACAGAACGTGGAAAATCTTTTTCTCCTGGTGTGCCTCAGGTGGGCGCTCACCGTGGCCCCTGTCCATCCCGACATTGTTGGCCTTCCTACAGTCGGGTTTGGAGTTGGGATTATCCCTTGGCTCTCTGAAAGGTCAAGTATCAGCACTTTCAGTGCTGTTTGACAGGCGCTTGGCGCTCCTCCCAAAGGTTCGTCAATTTCTGCAGGGGGTGTCTCGGGTGGTTCCGCCTTACAGACGACCTCTGGACCCTTGGGACCTCAACATGGTCCTGGTGGCACTGCAGAAACCGCCGTTTGAGCCACTGAGAGACATCTCTCTCTCTCGTCTGTCCCAGAAGGTGGTTTTTCTGGTGGCAATTACGTCTCTGAGAAGGGTCTCAGAATTGGCTGCACTTTCGTGCAAGTCACCCTTTCTGGTGGTTCACCAAGACAAGGTGGTGCTGCGCCCGCGGCCTGAATTCTTGCCGAAGGTGGTTTCAACTTTCCACCTAAACCAGGAGATTGTTCTCCCATCATTTTGCCCCGCTCCCGTTCATCAGGTTGAGCGCGACCTCCATACTTTGGATCTCGTGAGAGCTGTACGCATTTATGTGTCCAGGACCGCCTCCTTTCGGAGTTCGGATTCCTTATTTGTCCTCACGATGGGTCGCTGTAAGGGGTCCGCGGCTTCGAAGTCGACCTTGGCCAGATGGATCAAGGCTCCCATTCAGGAGGCATACCGGTCTTCTGGTTTGCCTCTCCCGGTTGGTTTGAAGGCGCACTCTACTAGAGCTGTAGGTGCCTCATGGGCCTTGCGACATCGAGCATCTGCTCTACAGGTGTGTCAGGCGGCCACCTGGTCCAGCCTGCACACTTTCTCAAAGCACTATATGGTGCATGCCCATGCCTCTGCGGACGCAAGTTTGGGCAGGCGGGTCCTCCAGGCGGCGGTTGCCCACCTTTAAGGGGGACCGTGTATTATCCGTCTTGTTGAGGAACTCTTCCCGCCCTGGGGTATTGCTTTAGGACATCCCCATTGTCTGGGTCTCCCATTATGATGACCAGAAAAAAGAGAATTTTGTTTACGTACCGTAAATTCTTTTTTCTTTAATCATCAATGGGAGACCCAGCACCCACCCAGTTGTTCCGTTGCATGTTTGCATTTGATCTGTTCTCTGTTGAGACAGTGTTTTTTTCCGGGTTGTTCAAACCGTCTGTGCACGGTATTCTTCCCGATGTTTCGGGTGTGGTTCATTTTTCTCCTCGCAGCTTATGGACTAAACTGAGGATGTTCCCTGCGGTAGGGGTTTATAAGCGGAGGAGGCGGTGTCTACAAACTTGTAGTACCTAGTGTGACCTCCGGAGGGCGGAGCCCTAAACCCCATTGTCTGGGTCTCCCATTGATGATTAAAGAAAAAAGAATTTACGGTACGTAAACAAAATTCTCTTTATTTAGGTGTATCCATATAAATGGCCCACCCTATACAACCACAGATCAGATCCTTCACCCCAGGGATCAGTGTAATCGGCATCACAGTGACATTATGGATGGTGCTTTACTGTATGGTGATAAATCCTCCCAGCAGGTTCTCTTTAAACAAAGTATGAGTTTTGCATGTTATTCTCTCTAGCGTCTTCAATCAATATATATAATATATAATATATTTTTTTTACCACGGTTTGTTTTCAGCAGGGTGGACTCCAGTTTGCATCATCACTTCAGCCTGTCCTCTGTATACTCTCATTACTTCCCTGACACAGGACTGCCCGAGATCACAACCTGCCACTCCAAGTCCGCCATCACTGTGGACTACATCTTCTACTCTGCTGCTAATAGTGATGTTTTCAGGCAGCCAGGTATGATCGGTCGCCTCCTCCGTACCCCTGATATGGGGAATATGGACACTCATTTTGTGACTTCAGTGAAATGCAGTGCAAATAATCCCCTAACAAGATCCATTAGTTATTTCACTGTTTAAAATTGTAAGTGTGTAAGTAAATAAGATATACCGTATATACTCGTGTATAAGCCGACCCGTGTATAAGCCGACCCCCCTACTTTTGCCCCAAAAATCTGGAAAAACCTATTGACTCGTGTATAAGCCGAGGGTGGACCCCAGCACAGGTATACAGCCCCCAGCAGTGTGGTATACAGGCCCCCCCCCCCAGTGGTATACAGGCCTCCCCAGTGGTAGTATACAGCAGCCCTAGTGGTAGTATACAGCAGCCCCAATGGTAGTATATAGCAGCCCCAGTGGTAGTATACAGCAGCCGCAGTGGTAGTATATAGCAGCCCCAGTGGTAGTATACAGCAGCCCCAGTGGTAGTATATAGCAGCCCCAGTGGTAGTATATAGCAGCCCCAGTGGTAGTATACAGCAGCCCCAGTGGTAGTATATAGCAGCCCCAGTGGTAGTATACAGCAGCCCCAGTGGTAGTATATAGCAGCCCCAGTGGTAGTATATAGCAGCCCCAGTGGTAGTATACAGCAGCCCCAGTGGTAGATTATAGCAGCCACAGTGGTAGTATACAGCAGCCCAGTGGTAGTATATAGCAGCCCCAGTGGTAGTATATAGCAGCCCCAGCGGTAGTATACAGCAGCCCCAGTGGTAGTATATAGCAGCCCCAGTGGTAGTATACAGCAGCCCCAGTGGTAGTATATAGCAGCCCCAGTGGTAGTATATAGCAGCCCCAGTGGTAGTATATAGCAGCCCCAGTGGTAGTATATAGCAGCCCCAGTGGTAGTATATAGCAGCCCCAGTGGTAGTATATAGCAGCCCCAGTGGTAGTATATAGCAGCCCCAGTGGTAGTATATAGCAGCCCCAGTGGTAGTATATAGCAGCCCCAGTGGTAGTATATAGCAGCCCCAGTGGTAGTATATAGCAGCCCCAGTGGTAGTATACAGCAGCCCCAGTGGTAGTATACAGGAGCCCCAGCAGCCCCAGTGGTATATACAGCAGCCCCAGTGGTAGTATACAGGAGCCCCAGCAGCCCCAGTGGTATATACAGCAGCCCCAGTGGTAGTATATAGCAGTCCCAGTGGTAGTATACAGCAGCCCCAGTGGTAGTATACAGGAGCCCCAGCAGCCCCAGTGGTAGGATACAGGAGCCCCAGCAGCCCCAGTGGTATATACAGCAGCCCCAGTGGTATATACAGCAGCCCAGTGGTATATACAGCAGCCCCAGTGGTATATACAGCAGCCCCAGTGGTATACAGGCCTCAGCAGTATATACAGCAGCCCCCAGGGGTTATACAGCACCCCCCAGGGGTTATACAGCGGCCCCCTGGGGGGTACCCAGCAGCCCCAGGGGGTACCCAGCAGCCCCCAGGGGGTACCCAGCAGCCCCCTGGGGGTACCAACAGCCCCCTGGGGGTACCAACAGCCTCCAGGGGGTACCCAGCAGCCCCCTGGGGGTACCAACAGCCCCCTGGGGGTACCAACAGCCCCCTGGGGGTACCAACAGCCCCTAGGGGGTACCAACATCCCCCTGGGGGTACCAACAGCCCCCAGGGGGTACGCAGCAGCCCCTAGGGGTACCAACAGCCCCCTGGGGGTACCAACAGCCCCCAAGGGGTACCCAGCAGCCCCCTGGGGGTACCAACATCCCCCTGGGGGTACCAACATCCCCCTGGGGGTACCAACAGCCCCCAGGGGGTACCCAGCAGCCCCCTGGGGGTAGCAACAGCCCCCAGAGGGTACCCAGCAGCCCCCTGGGGGTACCAACAGCCCCCACAAGCTGGCACTGTCCCCCCTTGTAAGGGCCCCCCCCCGCGCTACTTATACATTACCATTCCGGTTTTCTGATCAGCGCGGCTCCTCCGTGCTGCGTCTTCATCCTCCCGCGCTGGCTGCATCCGGGTTCTCCAGCGGTCGCGCGATGACGTCACATCGCTGCGACAGCCGGAGATCACGGATGGAGCCAGCGAGGACGGGAGGATGAAGAAGCACCGAGGAGCGGCGCCGATCAGAACACCGGGCTGGTAATGTATAAGCACCGGGGGGGGGCCCTTACAAGGGGGGACAGTGCCAGCTTTTGGGGGCTATATGAACTGCATCCCCCTGCCGCTGATTGACAGGGGGATGCAGTGCATATTTAATGAGCGGCCCCACGTGACGGGGCCGCTCATACAGCAGCCCCCCCCCCCGCCTCCTCCAGCCTCCACAGCCCCCACCACACAGCCCCCACCACACGGGTCTACCGTATAGACCCGTGTATAAGCCGAGGGGGGACTTTTCAGCCCAAATTTTGGGCTGAAAAACTCGGCTTATACACGAGTATATACGGTAACCTTTTATTAGATGTGCACAGCATAGTGAACTAGTGAAACATATATAAAAATATTTGTCGTCTTGTCGTTCTCTATATCAGCAGTGGATAATGGTAGAAACAGAAGGAGCAGCGTTCTTTGACATAAATCTTCCTTCTTGCTCACTCCTTTTCTTATAATTTAGCGAGGATTAGGTATGAAGTGATATATTGCACAGCAGATGATACTAATTATATGACTGGCTGGTAATATTGACTGCTTGCTTGTCAACAAACTGGAGACCTGCATGGAAGTAGAAAGAAAATACATGAAGATTGATTTCAAAGCAAGCAAGGAGGGAAAAAAAGAAGTGCCATTCACCATCAAGCAACTTTGTTTTTCCCTCCTTGCTTGCTTTGAAATATTCCATTTACTGATGATGTTTGAGCATCACAAGTATTCCTCTTGTGTGTTTTGATTTTTGACTCTTAGGCTGGGGTCACACACACAGATATCTGGGCAGATATTGTTCACAGATCTCTGGTTGCAGTGAAATCATGGACAGATTGCTCCATTTGTACATGGCTACAAAATGGAACCATGTGTCCATGATTTCACTGCAACCAGAGATCTGTGAACAATATCTGCACAGATATCTGTGTGTGTGACCCCAGCCTTAGGCTGCCTTCACACTACGGATTTTTAAGTTCCAATGCTGTCCGATAAAAATCGGACAGCATCGGAACGAATTTTGTTCCCATGCAGCCCTATGGGCATCGGACAGAATCGGATGTGCACTAAATGCCATCCGATTTGGTCCAATCCGATTCTGTCCGATTTTTTTATCGGTGCAAAAATCGGAGCCTGCTCCGATTTTTGCATCGAGCATAAAATCGTACAAAATCGGATCGGACCAAATCGGATGGCATTTAGTGCACATCCGATTCGGTCCGATCAATTTATCATGGGGCCTACGGAGCGGGGTCCGAGGAAACATCAGATGTCTCCTCGGACCCGATTTTACTGTACTGAGCATGCTCAGTACAGTAAAACTCCTAACTGGGACAGCAGGGGTTAAAAAAAGAAAAAAAAAAAGTATATGCTCACCTATCCTCGAGGCCCCCGCCGTCTCCCGCTGTCTCCTGCAGGCTCCCGGTGCGTTCGCGCTGTCTGCAGAGGTCTTCTACTGCTGTACAGGACCTGCGGTGATGTCAGTCATGTGACAGCAGGTTACACCATGGTAACCTGTGGTCACGTGACTGTGACATCACCACCGGTCCTGTACCGCAGTAGAAGACCTCTGCAGACAGCGCGAGCGCATCGGGAGCCTGCAGGAGACGGCGGGGGCCTCGGGGATAGGTGAGCATATCCTTTTTTTTTTTTTTTTTTTTCTCCAGCTCGGAGGCTACGATTTTGTGCCGGAATCGGATGCCTATTTGGCATCCGATTCCAGGTAGCAGAAGGGAGCCGATGCTGTCCGATTTTATCGGACAGCATCGGCTCCCTTCAAAATCGTAGTGTGAAGGTAGCCTAAAGGGACACGGGTGCACCATCACCCTACACATTTCACAAAATTTGCAAGGTCTACCTTGATCCCCCATGCAACAGGCAGTAAATTTACAGGGAATCTGTTGGCTGATTATTCCTTTGTAATCTGAAGAGCAGCATGCTCATCAGTGATGAGTCTCTTATGCTGTTGTTTACCTATAATGTTTGTTTTAGCTTCAGGAGATTATCATTGCTGGACTAAAGGCCCAGTCACACATAACGACTGGTCCAGCGATCCCGACAGCGATAACGACTAGCCGGGATCGCTGGAGCGTTGTTACCTGATCGCTGGGGAGCTGTCAAACAGGCAGATCTCCCCAGCGATCAAGGCCATGGGAGCCACCTCCCACATCGCTGAAGGCAATGTCAGCATCCTCCCTGCTTAGCGCTGCCTTTACAGGCAGTGCTAAGCAGGGAGGACGCTGGTAACCATGCTAACCACCGGGTATCTAGGCAGTGCACGCTGCCTAGATACCCGGTGTTTACCATGGTTACCAGCCAGTGAGGTCACTGATCGCTGGTTTCTCGCGGTCACACGCAGCGATGCGTGCTGACTAGCAGGAAACCAACTGTCAAAAAATTACCCACAGCGATCAGCGACCTCACAGCAGGGGCCTGATCGCTGCAAAGTGTCACACAGAACAACATCGCTGGAGAGATCGTTGTAACATCACAGTTACAACGGTCTCTCTAACGATATCGTTATGTGAGACAGGGCCTTAAGTCAGCTAGTCTGGCACATCCCCTTCAGTAATTAGCAGCTCACTGTCTATAGACATTGTACATACAGAGCATGGTGTGGCGCGGGGGCAGCTTTCTCAGCACTGCTACATGCTACATCTAAAAACTCTGTCAGAACCGGGGATGTGGAGTTGGTAAATCAAACAAAAGACTCAAACTGTGACTAATTTTCCTGACTCCTTCATACACCACTGCTGTTTAAGTGATACATTTATTGTAGTACAATGTGAACATCAGGCTATAATGATACAATAATCAAGCTATTTCGATAGAACAATAATAGTATTCAACACATTCTGCATTGAACTGCAGAATTTTACACACATTTTATTATATATTTTGGGAGTTGGAGTCGGTCCATTTTATACCAACCCTGACTCCACCAAAATGAGCTCCAACTCCACAGAACAGCTGCACCCAGTAATCTAAGTGATACATCATTGGATTCAGGGTGTCTTTGCCTACATCCTGCTGCTTTCAGATGAGGTAGCAAAACCTAGTGATGGTTTCCATGTAAGACATTATTTGGAAGGACAATACAGTTGTGCGCTGTGGCAACATTTCCGGCTGCACTCGGCGGCTCAGCTGCTCAAATAAAATAAAACAGTCAGTGGTGTCCCCCCCACCTTTTGCATGTGTCGTGGCATGCTGGGAACAAGACAGCTATCATTTTGTTCATTTTCACCAAGTATTTTTTGAGGGGCATTCTCTACAGTGGCTCACGCTGGTTGATTACATTTATGGATGAGCCAATTTTCACAAGAATGATATGTTAAAGGGGTTGAGCAATTTGGTAATTACCGTATTTCCACTCTATGGACAGGAGTGTTGTGCCCCCTCCACATTACATCCACTGGAGCGTTCCTGAAGTCCGATACTAAATCGGCATAATCAGGTGCTGGTTTCCCATTTGCAACTATATCCGCCCCTGCTTTCCTGCAAATGTTATAGGCGTCTGAGATTTTTTGCCTACTAACCAGAAGAGCATTTGTGAGCTCACACTTTACCTTCATCCCAAATGTGTTGGTTGAGGCTGAGGTCCAGGCTCTGTGCGACTGATCATGTCCTTTTGGCTCCGCCATGACCCCATCACATCTGTATGAGCATCCTTTTGTATTTCACACTATCGCCACCTTTGCCACTGCCGGCACTTGCACGAATTCATCTTCCATCGTTCTCCAGCAAAATGGCACGGGAGGTGACGCACGCTCAGATTAAACTCCCAAGGTCTCCAGTTAAACGGCATTGGTGGCGGAGCATGCACAAATTGGGAACTTGGTTCAATGACGAGCCGAAATAAGGCACCACATGCGCATAACACTGGAAGATGACTATGCGCAACATAGGTGGCACTAGCCCGAAATTTTAAGACTCATACAAATGTGGAGGGGCCACAAGAGAGCCGAAGACCCTACCCACAGTCCTGCCCCGATGCACAAAGAGGCTTTTGCACCAAAATTTCTATGGTGAATAAAAGAAGAACCAGAAATCAGTATTACAGGGCCATTATGGCTGTACCTTTTATTTTAAAACATTAAGTCATGATGACTGGTCCTTTGAAAGTAGAACTAGAGTCCCTGTCACACATAACGAGATTGCTGTTGCGTCACAAAATCTGTGACGCAACAGCGATCCCGTTAGCGATCTCGTTCTATGTGACAGGCACCAACGATCTGGCCCCTGCTGTGAGATCGTTGATCGTTACACACTGCTCTGGGTCATTTCTACGTCATTGTGCTCCCGCTGTGTTTGACGTACAATGACCAACAATCTCAATCCTACACTATGGAGTGACAATTCCCAACGACCTCGGTAAAATTCTGGATCGCTGGTGCGTCGTTTTTCACATCGCTGGTGAGATACCTGTTTGACATCTTACCAGCGATGTGAAAAATGACGCACCAGCGATCTCTGCACATCGTTATCGGGATCGCTTGTGCGTCGTTATGTGTGACTGGGCCTTAGGGTTTGATGGAAAACCCTGAAAAATAAGCTCATTGTTACGTTTGGCACAACACAATCAGGCAGAGTAATGGGACAGAATGAAACACTTGAATTCAATGATTAAGACAAGTGGACCAATACTTTTTTGTCTCTCTAGTGCATCTTCTGAATTTGGAGATGGAGGTGGGGGGAGGGGGTGTTAAGTATTTTCTACACTTAGCTTATTAATATTTAGGCTCTGGATTTGCAGAATGAAAGGCAGCTACACTAAATATGATTCCCATCCATATTCTGTATGAGAGAATTTTCTCACCTTTAAAAACATAAATAGAATTCCCCTTTATATGTATTGTTATAGATGTTAGGTCTGATCTCTTTCATACTGAAAAGTTGATCAAATAATAAAAGTTTTGTAATTGTGTCAAGAAGAATGAAAGTCTGATAAAAAGTAGAATAAGTCAATGAAAATTTATTAAAAAACAAATATTAGGGTATTAATCCATTTGCTTTTAAATTATTCTAAAAGTATACATCTGCAATACTTCTAATGTATACTTGCCTAAAATTGTGTCATCCACGGCCGTCCGGACGTCCTCCAATCCCACAATCCACCGCGCTGCACCAGAAGTACGCCGATCGCCATATTGGAATACCCAAGTGATGGGTATTCCAATATGGCTCCCACTGGTGGTACTAGGCCCTTGCACAGTACCACCAGCAGGATCCCTGCCAGTACCCACCGCCACCGCTGCCTGCCCACCCTCCTCCGTGCAGTCACAGCCGCCAGGAAAGACCACGGCTTGCTGCCTGTGCTGTAGATGGGGTGCGGGGCGCCCTGTGGTGACACCGCGTCTCCAGCACAGGCTGCAAACCACAATCTTTCCTGACTGCTGTGACTGCACGGAGGTGCATGGACAGGCAGCAGTGGGACACACACGTACTCACATAGATATACACACAGTATAATGTCCCCACACGCACTTACACATGCATGCACTTGCATACATACTGAGTATAATGTTCCCACATACACACACACACACATACACATATGTGCATACACACACACACATATATATATATATATGCAGATACAAATACACACACAGTGTAATGCACGCACGCACATACACACAAACATGCATACACACATAGTATAATCCACACACGCAGATATACACACGCACATATACATACACGCAATCACATACATATTCACGCAAGCACAAACCTAAGCACATGCACATACACGCCCATGCATACCCACACGCAGATACGCACATACACACAAGCACATACATACACACAAACATGCACACGCATACACAGTCTAATATCCCCATACACATACGTCTGTGCATACATACACGCAGATACACACATACTCGCAAACACACGTATTCACACAGTATAATGTCCGCACATACACGCGCATACACCCATGCAAGCATGAACATACATACATACACACAGTATGTCCCCACACACGCATATACTGACATACACACAGTATAATGTCTGCACACACTCACAAATATGCACATACACACAAACACGCAGATACATGCACACACAAACGCATATACACATGCAAGCATGCACACAAACATGCGCATATACACAAAGGTGCATATATGCACGCACATACACGCGTACGCACGTGCATACACAGACACGCATACACACAGAATAATGTCCCCACACACGCAGATACGCACATGCAAACACACGCAGAAGTACGCACACACATGCATGCAAACACGCATGTACTCACACATGCACATACACACCCATATACTTATGCACATACACATACGCACAAACATACATGCACACATATGGATGCATACACATGCGCATACATACAAGCATACATGTACACATACGCGGATGCCATCTGTGGACACTCAGGCATACAAAGATGGTGGCCGTGTGACACATCACACTTCCCCACTGCAAGATAACAGGATTACGTCGTAGGGGAACTTGGTGGGAGCTAATAAAGTAGATAATTAGGTGTCTCTGTCAATTTTGTATGTAATAAAAAACTTCTCTGTGTGTGGTTTTTTTTTTTTTTTTTCTCCTTTACTGAAAGTATTGCTAATGGCCGGCTGTCATACTGACGGCTGACATTAGCAATACGTCTTGATATCAGCTGACGTCAACCCCTTTATTACCCAGTCTGCCACCGCTACACCGCAGCTGGAAGAGCGGGGTAACCGCCAGTTTTGGCGTCTCTCATAGAGGCTCCAATTCTGGGCGGCTGCTGTTTGCAGTTTTCGGCATGGGGGCCCAGAACGCTTGGGCCTCACCACACTGAGAATTCCAGCCCCCAGCTGTCTGGGTTACCTTGGCTGGCAATGGAAAATATGGCGGGGCCAATGCCAATTTTTTTTATTCAGTTAAATAATAACTAAAAAAATAAATAAATAAGGCTTCCATGTATTTTTCATCGCCAGCAAAGGTAACACCAGGCAGCGGGGGTTGGCAGCCAGTAGTTCCTTGGTTTACCTGCGCTGGCAAGACAAAATACAGCGAAGCCCTACACATTTTTTACCAGGAAATTAAATAGATTGCCAGATCGACGCTCTATTATCAAACCTGCCGCGACCAGCCACCCCCCCCCCCTTCCCCTGCAGAAACAGGTTTTTAACTAAAAGTACATTTACTTACATAAATTGGGAGAGAGCATGGTGGGGGAGGGGAGTAGAGACAGCCACAGTGCTGCACTCATCATGATGTCACTGCCCTCCTGATGCGATATATACATACATACATTGCTGTTAGGTAATTGCATTTAACAAAGTAAAATAAAAAATAAACAGATCAACTGGTCTGTAAGATACTTCCCCTGATCCAACACTAGATGGTGAACAGACCAGGTTTAATATTTTTGGATCTGTAGGCTGTTACTTTTTTTTTTTTTTTCCTCTCTCTCTCTCTCTCTCTTCATTGAATTCTCTGGCAGCAAATGAGTGAATGAATGATTGGCTACCATATTGGTTGTCACCCATCTTTCATAGAAATGGCAGTAGTGAAGTATGAAGATAGGAACACCACTTACCTAGTTGGAGTGAACCATAATCAGAGATTTCTCTTTCTAGGTATCCCATGTAAAGGGCTGCAGCTCCTCGGACGGTTGTCACTTCCCAACGAACGGGATCTCTGGAGCGTAAATGGTCTTCCCAATGAGACCAACTCATCAGATCACCTCTCCTTGCTGGCCAAGTTCCGACTGGAGTTATAACACAGGATTCTAGTTTTTTATTATTTTTTTTTTTTTATCTTCTGAAAGGAAGTAATATCAGTAGCCACATTTATTTATTTCCTGCTTTTACAGTTGTTTTATTGATTGATTGGATCACAATAATTTTTTGTGTTTTACTAAATTCTCTGCTGTTTGTAACGTTCAAAATCTGCAAATATTTTTGTAAAAAAAGAAATAAATCTTTTATTGAAGTAAAAGAATTTGAAAACTTTATTTCAACAAAATACACTGCTGTTACGGTAAGAATTTAGATAATTAAATGGCCCAATGATTATAATAACTAATATACTTCTCCTATGTATAAGAATATAACTACTATAATATTACCCCCTATGTGCAAGAATATAACTACTATAATACTGCTCATATACAAGAATATCACTACTATAATAATACTGCTCATATACAAGAATTCGCTTTATAAGACGCACCTGATTATAAGACGCACCCCCAAAATTTAATGAAGGAAAAGAGAAAAAAATAATTTTTAATTTTAAATGGGGTCCGTCTTATAATGCCAGTGTCCGTCTTAAAAATCATATAGGGTATATGTCTCTCTCATAGCCCCTGCTTCCTGTTACATGGTCCCTCATCCTGGGATATAGCCCCCCCCCCCCATCCTAGATATGGGACCCTTAGTCTGTTTATGGCTGGCACACGTCCCCCAGTGCTGCACACATCCCCTATTGATGGCACAAGTCTCCTACTGCTGGCATACATCCCTCATTGATGGCACACGTCCCCTAGTGCTGGATATGGCCCCCTATAATTACACATGCCTCCCCCCATGCTGCATATGGCCCCCCCCAAGCTGCTGCCCATAATAAAATAACAAACATTTTACCCACCATTTCCAGCGATGAGCTGCTTGTCTCCCTCTGTGCAAGCTGCGCCCGAACTTTTTGCTTCTCTGCCGGTCATGTGACTCTGCTGAGCCGGTCACATGACCGGCAGAGAAGCAGGAAGTTCGGGCGCAGCTTGCACGGAGGGAGGCAAGCAGCTCATCGCTGGAAATGGTGAGCAAAATGTTTATTTTATTATGAGCAGCAGCTTGGGGGGCCATATGCAGCATGTGTAATCACTGGGGGGCGCAGGCAATGTAACATGCGCTGCGCCCTCATTCCCATCACCGAGGTGCGATTTCAGCACCGCGGTGATGGACAGCGGAAGTGCATATTAAATGAGCGGGAGCTCCTACGTATAAGAATATAACTACTATAATACCACTCCTATGTACAAGAATATAACTACTATAATACTGCTCCTATGTACAAGAATATAACTACTATAATACTGCTCCTATGTACAAGAATATAACTACTATAATACTGCTCCTATGTACAAGAATATAACTACTATAATACTGCTCCTATGTACAAGAATATAACTACTATAATACTGCTCCTACGTACAAGAATATAACTACTATAATACTGCTCCTACGTACAAGAATATAACTACTATAATACTGCTCCTACGTACAAGAATATAACTACTATAATACTGCTCCTATGTACAAGAATATAACTACTATAATACTGCTCCTATGTACAAGAATATAACTACTATAATACTGCTCCTATGTACAAGAATATAACTACTATAATACTGCTCCTATGTACAAGAATATAACTACTATAATACTGCTCCTATGTACAAGAATATAACTACTATAATACTGCTCCTAGTACAAGAATATAACTACTATAATACTGCTCCTATGTACAAGAATATAACTACTATAATACTGCCCCTATGTACAAGAATATAACTACTATAATACTGCCCCTATGTACAAGAATATAACTACTATAATACTGCCTCTTACAAGAATATAACTACTATAATACTGCCTCTATGTACAAGAATATAACTACTATAATACTGCCCCTATGTACAAGAATATAACTACTATAATACTGCTCCTATGTACAAGAATATAATAACTCTATAAATATACTGCTCCTATGTAAAGAATATAACTGCTATAATACTGCTCCTATGTATAAGAATATAACTACTATAATACTGCTCCTACGTATAAGAATATAACTATTATAATACTGCCCTCTATGTATAAGAATATAACTACTATAATACTGCCCCTATGTACAAGAATATAATACTATAATCACTGCTTCTATGTACAAGAATATAACTACTATAACCTCTAGTGTACCAAGGATATAACTGCTATAATACTATGTACCAGTACAATAATATAATACTGACTTTTAAGTATGTGACCAAATTGTGTTCAACATTTCTGCTGTTGTCTCTCATTTTCTAAGGATACATTTCATTTTCTCTCTTTGATCTTCCAAAAATAAATACCTAGGCTGATCCTTAAAAGAAAATTATTATGCAAATCCAGAATTGTAAATGTATGTATAGAATTTAATAACGGTAATGTATGTCATATTTCTACAAACCTCCTATAATGTGCTGACCAGGGGCATATTGGGCACTTGGTATATATCGGACTGTATACCTGCTATGTCCTCTCTCTGTGATCCTATCGCCATACCTTTTCATAAGCTTCACCTTTAGGGTGTGATATTTTGTGTATATTTATTAATTTGACATTAGGATACATGTCTAGATGATTTGCCTACATCAGAATTTCCCCTTAATCTGGATTATTACAGACAGGACTCAGATTGATAATCCAGCTCTTTCCATTAGTGGTATCACTGGCTGCTCTGATAGATAAACTCTTATCCAGGGCAGCCTGATAATCCTACACAGAAGCTGCAGTGACTGCAATAATCCCCTCTATATAGATACTTCAAGAACTGTCACCTAGAAATGGAGCCTGGAGACTCTGTAAGATCTGTGCTGTGTACGAAGCATCTGCAATAGAGAATATAGTGCCTCAATTCTCCGCACCACATGTACAGAGACCCCGGGTGCTGCCCTAGAGGATTAGTGGAGTAGAGTTCTCATTCTCTTCTTTTTCTGCCTTTCCTTTAAGTGGTTGTGCTGCGAAAAAATTATACAATTAATTTATAGATTTTAGAATTCCACAGCAGATGTAATTATTGCTAAGAATGAAGAAGGAACTATGCATACATCCTTTTTTTTTTTTTTTTTTTTTTTTTTTTTTTGGTGGGGGTGGTATGAGCGAAAAAAAGGTGAAGGTCGAAGGACTGCTTTGTCATGGTGGAATACCAGAATCATAGAGCAGCGGGAGAGACCACCTGATGGAGGTGATCACGACTAGGAAGAAAACCTTCCAAGTAAGCCGGTTCATCGGTACTTTATGAATGGGTTTGAAGGAGGGCCCTTGAAGAGCACCCAGAACCACAATGAGATCCCAAGGGTGTACAGGGAGGCGATATGGGGGAGCGACTCCGTGGAGAAACGTCTTGATTTGCATCGAGAAGCCAGAGGCCTCTGGAAGAGTACTAATAGAGCTGAAACCTATCCTTTGATAGTACTGAGAGACTATTTGGCCTCCAGGCTTGATTGGTGATCCTCGCCTTCCTACAGGGTAGAGAACGTCATAGGAGGAGTTGACAACCCCTCACACCATGCAAAGTAGACTTTCCATGTATGGTAGTAGATTCTAGAAGAGGATGGCTTCCTTGCACTGATCATAGTATGAATGACCTGTGGGGGAGAAACCGGCATCTTTCAGGATCCTGGATTCAAGAGCCAGGCCATCCAAATTAGTGACCTGGTGGAATATTGGGCCCTAAGACAGAAGGTCCGGGCGATCTGGCAGCTGCCAGGAGACATCCCCCCTATTAATTGGACCAGTTCTGCATACCAGGTCCGTCTGGGCCAGTCCGGCGTGATCAGAATGACCGGGGCTCCTTCCAATTTGATCTTCTTTATGACCTTGTAAATAAGAGGAAGTGGAGGGAAGAGGTAAGGAAGACTGAACTGGAACCAGGGAGTCTGACTCAATGGCAAGGGTATATCGGCATCTTAAGATGAACTGAGCAACCTTGTGGTTAAGTCAAGGTGCCATTAGGTTGACATCTGGAAAGCCCCAAATGTGGCATATCTCGAGGAACACAGAGCTGTTGAGAGCCCGTTAGCCCGAGGCTAGCCCCTGGCGGCTTATGAATTCCACACCCCAATTTTCAAGCCTAGAATATGGACTGTGGATATGGCTGGTACTTGATCCTCATCCCACATGAGGATTCTGGTAACTTCTGACTTGCTTCAGGTTCCCCACTGATGGTTTATGTAGGCCACCGTCGTGGCGTTGTCAGGTTGGATCCGTAGTGTAACTCCCTGCAGGAGAGGCTGTAACTGAATCGGGGAGAGGTAAATGGCTCTCAGTTCCAGGTTGTTGATGGAGAGAACTGTCTCCTGGTGTTCACAGTGCTCCTGGACTGTGTGAAGGTGAAGGACGGCACCCTAGCCGAAGAGACTGGCATTCATGTTGACCACCTACCTTGAAGAGGAAAAAACGTCCTCCCGAGGCAAAGAGAATGGGAGAGGGTCCACCATCCCAGAGAGTCCCTCACTCATAGGGATAGTGTTACTGGGCAGTCCAGGGAGGACGGATTCCTGTCCCATGCCGCTAGGAGAGCTAGCTAGCAGGGGCCGGATGTGGAATTGGGTGAATGTGACTGCCTCCATCGAGGCTACCATTCTACCCAGGACTATCATGCCAAAGCAGAGAGGTGCCTGAGAGCAAGAATTCCCTTCCACAGGGCAAGGATCTTTCCCACTGGGAAAAATACCCTGACGCGGGCAGAATTGGGGAGCATGCCCAGGAACACTATTCTACATCCTGGGGTCAGAAAGGACTTTTCTGTGTTGATCAACGAGCCCAGGGACGAGTGTGTGTCCAGAGAAAGGTGAAAACTCTCCGAAAATTCTGTAAAGGATGGGAGCTTTTATTAGAAGATCGTCGAGATATGGGACAATGACTATAATCCTGAAATGAAGGATAGACATCACCGCAGCTATGGCTTTCTTGACTACAACTTGAGGGGCGGTGGCGAGGCTGAAGGGGAGAGCGGTGAACTAGTAGTGAGCCCCTTGTGTAGCAAAGCAAACCTAATTCTGATGGGATGTGCAGATGGGAATGTGTACATACACATCCTGTACCTCCACCACGCACATGAACCTCCTCTTGGACCATGGAGTTGATGAGCGGAGAGATTCCATTTGAAGAGGTGAACCTGTACTTGGTGATTCAGGTCCAGGATCGGGCAAACTGACCCATCCTTGTTTAGGACAACAGAGAGGTTGGAATAGTATTCTGTGAAATGCTCTTGATCTGGAAAAGGTTCTATGATGCCAGACCACTGAAGGTACAGAAAGTGCAGCAGTAAGGTTTTGGTGCAGTATAAAAATAAACCGCAGCACCAAAAACAGGTTAATAAAAAAACAGAGCACAAAAGGTCTGTGGCAAGTTTTTCATAATGACAATAGAAGACTCCACCTGGAATATCTGAAGATAACCTCATGACCCAATATCAACATGGTTTTACGAGGGACCGTTCCTGTCAAACTAATCTGATAAGCTTCTAAGAAGAGGTAAGTTCTGGGCTGGACCAAAGAAATGCAGTGGACGTGGTGTATATTGACTTTTCAAAAGCTTTTGATACGGTGCCACACAAAAGGTTGATACATAAAATGAGAGCAATGGGGATAGGTGAAAATATTTGTAAGTGGGTTAAGAACTGGCTCAGTGATAGGAAACAAAGGGTGGTTATTAATGGAACACACTCAGAATGGGTCACAGTTAACAGTGGGATACCACAGGGGTCAGTATTGGGCCCGCTTCTTTTTACAATATTTATTAATGACCTTGTAGGGGGCATAAAGAGTAGAATCTCAATATTTGCACAGTGCCATGGGCTTTAAACTTCTTGATGACACTGCGCACGGTAGACACAGGAACATTCAGGTCTTTGGAGATGGACTTGTAGCCTTGAGATTGCTCATGTTTCCTCACAATTTGGTTTCTCAAGTCCTCAGACAGTTCTTTGGTCTTCTTTCTTTTCTCCATGCTCAATGTGGTACACACAAGGACAGAGGTTGAGTCAACTTTAATCCATGTCAACTGGCTGCAAGTGTGATTTAGTTATTGCCAACACCTGTTAGGTGCCACAGGTAAGTTACAGGTGCTGTTAATTACGCAAATTAGAGAAGCATCACATGATTTTTCTAACAGTGCCAATACTTTTGTCCAACCCCTTTTTTATGTTTGGTGTGGAATTAGATCCAATTTGGCTTTAGGACAATTCTTTTTGTGTTTTTTCTTTTATTGAAGACAAATTAAATGAAGATAATAATACCTGGAGCTCCTCCACACTTCCCACTTTGGGCTTCATCTGCAATGAGGTGTGGATCCAATTCTGTGCTCCAATGCAAGACACGGACCTGAGGATCGAGTCACAGCAGTCAGGTGACATTTATCCTAAGGCATTCGGGATCTAAAGCACCACATGTCACACAGGACATGATCTGGCAGCATGTTTGGCTTAATTCCACCTTTAGCCAGTGTTGCAGCTACTGGACCCCATTCCCCAATACCACCAGGACTAGGACCGTTCTAAGGAGGTCGAGGAAGAGAAACACCGTGAAGGCACTGTTTCCCAGGCGTGTTGATCACCCTCACCACCTCCAAAGGCATTCGACTGGGCCAATGTCATGTGGGGACCTTTACTCCCTCCAAGCAACTATCCGACAAGGCATCAACCACCTTGTCCTGTCTCCTTTGTTGAGGCGATTCGACATGCAGATGCCATCACCCGCAACTGATTGCAGGGGCCTAAGTTTAATGTCTTCCTCGACCAATGCACCCAGGGCAAGGTGGTAAAATTCAAACATGATAAGGGGTTTAGGTTCCTAGTGGAACATGGCACTAAGCATTGCTGCTACATCAACCGCTCCGCCCTGCAGCATGATAATCTTCACCAAAGACTACGTACCATCTTTGTCAGGGATGAGGTCACTTTCATGAAGGTGTGGAGCAGGAAGGGGTGGTTTGCGGTTGGCGTATGTTGGGTTGTCACCGCCGAGTACTTTCAAAAATGGCAGGAGGAGGCCAACCTGGAGAGAAGTTGGCACCAGGTGCAGCCAAAGTGTTGGTTGGCCAGCTAAATGCACCCAAACCCACAGGGCATGTCAGTGTTCCACAAGATGGTTCCACAAGATGGTTCTGGTCCTGTCTGTCCTAGAGGGCATGGTTATCCCCTAGTTCAGTGGTCCCCCAACCTTTTTTGCACCGGGGACCGGCTTCATGCAAGCCCATTTGTCCGTGGCCCGGTGGGGGCGGGGCCATAGATAAGGGGTGGAATTTAGCACTCTGCTTCCCCCCAAAAGATGTGTTGCACATTATTTTCAGGGGATGTTTTATTTTTCCATCCCCTTGCAGCCCCCAATGTGGTATCCACATAATTCCCTTGCAGCCCCAATACCATATCCCCCATCATAATCCCCTTGCAGCCCCATCATCCTCCTCTTGCAACTCCCATCCTCCTCTTCCAGCCCCAGTATCCTCTTCTCCCAGCACCACCATCCTCCTCTTCCAGCCCCAGTATCCTCCTGTTCCAGCCCCAGTATCCTCTTCTCCCAGCTCCACCATCCTCCTCTTCCAGCCCCAGTATCCTCTTCTCCCAGCCCCACCATCCTCCTTTTCCAGCCCCAGTATCCTCCTCTTCCAGCCCCAGTATCCTCCTCTTCCAGCTCCAGTATCCTCTGCTCCCAGCCCCACCATCCTCCTCTTCCAGCCCCAGTATCCTCTTCTCCCAGCCCCACCATCCTCCTCTTCCAGCCCCAGTATCCTCCTCTTCCAGCCCCAGTATCCTCCTCTTCCAGCCCCAGTATCCTCTGCTCCCAGCCCCACCATCCTCTTCTCCCAGCCCCACCATCCTCCTCTTCCAGCCCCAGTATCCTCTTCTCCCAGCCCCACCATCCTCCTTCCAGCCCCAGTATCATCTTCTCCCAGCCCCACCATCCTCCTCTTCCAGCCCCAGTATCCTCTTCTTCCAGCCCCACCATCCTCCTCTTCTAGTCCCCACCATGCACTTAAAGCCCTTATTATCCTGTTCCAGCCCCCACCATCTCCAGCACACACAAATAGCAGTCACCAGCCCCCCTGCACCTGAAGCATTAGGTTGTCTCGGCTGTATGCATAGATGTATGGGAGAAGCTCTCCGCCCATGACAGTGCAGAAGCCGGGCCAATCACAGTGCAACAGCCAGTAGCCAATCAGGGCCTGGCTGCTGCACCAAGATTGGCCCGGCTTCTGCACTGTGATGGGCGATAGATTGTCCCATACATGTATGCATACAGCCGAGACAACCTAATTGCTGCAGCGGCGGGGGGCGGTGACATCACCCCGGGAGGAGGGCCACATCCCAGCACTCAGAGCCGCCGCAGAGCTCAGCACACTGTGTAGTACTGGTCTGCGGCAGCGCGGACCGGCACACAGACCCCCGCAGCCCGGTCCCGGTCCGCGGACCGGTGGTTGGGGACCCCTGCTCTAGTTCCTCCATCCTCTCAAGCCGTGGCAATGATGGAGTGTGCTGGGAGTTAGGTGGTGGCGGAGAATCCACCTAGAAAAATAGCCCCTGTGACCCTCCAAGACCGTCTGGCAGCGGAGTACCTTGACCAACGATAACAACCATCCAGGGCATGGCTGAAAATGACGAGAGACAATCTCACTGGACCTTCCTAAAAGCATCTTGGTGGGTCAGGAGACAGTGACCCATCCCTTAGTTGGCATTTTGGCAAGAGAATGATTTTTGGACTTGTTTTTATTCCAGTTCTTCGTTGTCTTTGATTAAGGCCTTGTGGTTTTGTTAAAGAGTTATTTAAACTTTCCAACATTTAGGACTGTTTGCACTTCCTTCTACTGGGCATGCATGCAGTCTTTGGGGTCCAAATGAAAGACCTTAATGGACTCTGCCCTTCATGGACTTTCCACCACTTTAACAATCTGTGTGCTGCGGCTGATCCTGTGGAACTTTACTTATATTTCTATACTAGTGTGGAGATCGTATCACACTGCCTGGACCAGTTGGCGGCTCTGTTGACCAAAGCAGGTCAGCTGCCTGTGTAGAAATACAGTGGCTCAGTGGTTAACACTGCAGTCTTGCAGCGCTGAGATCCTGGATTTGTTTTCCACCAAGGACAACATCTGCAAGGAGTTTGTATGTTCTCCCTGTGTTTCTGTGGGTTTCCTCTGAGCACTCCAGTTTCCTCCCACACTCCAAAGACATACTGATAGGATATTTAGATTGTAAGCCCCAAGAGGGACATTTTTGCAAATGTATGTGAATGTGCTAATGAATTAATAGAGCTTTATAAATGAACTAGCTGTACTACCCGGCTACGCCCGGGTTAATAAATAACTGCTGTTAGCTATGACAAAATAGAATTTGAATATATCATATTAATGACCTGCAGGAAAATAGAAGCTGAGCTGTGATTGGTTGCTATAGGCAGCCTAATAAATCTCCATCCAACAGTAAACCCTCCCCCCGGCCGGGCAGTATATGTTACCTCACACATACACATAATAGACAGCTCATGTGACTGACATCTGCCTTAATTCCGTATATGGCACATGTGTTGCACATTGGCTGTTTTTAATCAGATGTTTATGTTTGGAAATTAAAGATAGCACACATATGAGGCGAGTTGTGTGAGGCGATTTGTGCACATCTGTGCCTGTGTGGTGTGTGTGTCCCTGGGGTGTGTGTGTGTGTCCCTGTGGGGTGAGTGCATGTGTCCCTATAAGGTGTGTGTGTGTGTCCCTGTGGGGGGGTCTGTGTGGTGTGTCTGTATCTCTGTTGTGTGTGTCTTTTTGTGGTGTGTGTGTCCCTGTGGGGTGAGTGCATGTGTCCCTATAGAGTGAGTATGTGTGTGTGTGTCCCTGTTGGGGGGGTCTGTGTGGTGTGTGTCTTTTCGTGGTGTGTGTGTGTCCCTATAGGGTGTGTGTGTGTGGTGTGTGTGTCTCTGTGTTGTGTGTCTCTTTGTGGTGTGTGTGTGTCCCTGTGGGGTGAGTGCATGTGTCACTATAGGGTGTGTGTGTCTCTGTGTTGTGTGTGTCTCTTTGTGGTGTGCGTGTGTATTCTGGTGCGTGGTGAGTATCCAAAGTTGGGGCTGCACCTTAGCGACTATACACTTGCTGTTACTCTTTGTGTGCGTGTGGTGTGTATACATGTCCCCGTGCGTGGTGAATATTCCATGTTGGGGCCCCACCTTAGTGACTATATGCTGGTATGTGCTGAGAGTCTTTGGCGCTGTCATTAAGCCCCTCTCATTAACAACTGTCAACTGGTAACTGTCAGTTTTTCCCCATTATGTAGATAGGGGAAAAATTGTTTGGTGAATTGGAACGCATGGGGTTAAAATTTTGTCTCACAACATAGCCTATGATGATCTCGGGGTCCAGACGTGTGACTGTGCAAAATTTTGTGGCTGTAGTTGTGACGGTGTAGATGCCAATCCCGGATATACACACACATTCAGCTTTATATATTAGATTATGTATATTATTAATTTTTTTGTTTGAGACTTATAGTCGGTGTGTTATAGTAAAGTTTTTTTTAATTCACTCCTTGTATGCTGGACTGTTTCTGCAAATACAGTTGTGGCCAAAAGTATTGACACCCCTGCAATTCTGTCAGATAATACTCAGTTTCTTCCTGAAAATGATTGCAATCACAAATTCTTTGGTATTATTATCTTCATTTAATTTGTCTTCAATGAAAAAACACAAAAAGAATTGTCCTAAAGCCAAATTGGATCTAATTCCACACCAAACATAAAAAAGGGGTGGACAAAAGTATTGGCACTGTTAGAAAAATCATGTGATGCTTCTCTAATTTGTGTAATTAACAGCACCTGTAACTTACCTGTGGCACCAAACAGGTGTTGGCAATAACTAAATCACACTTGCAGCCAGTTGACATGGATTAAAGTTGACTCAACCTCTGTCCTGTGTCCTTGTGTGTACCACATAGACCATGGAGAAAAGAAAGAAGACCAAAGAACTGTCTGAGGACTTGAGAAACCAAATTGTGAGGAAGCATGAGCAATCTCAAGGCTACAAGTCCATCTCCAAAGACCTGAATGTTCCTGTGTCTACCGTGAGCAGTGTCATCAAGAAGTTTAAAGCCCATGGCACTGTGGCTAATCTCCCTAGATGTGGACGGAAAAGAAAAATTGTCGAGAGATTTCAACGCTAGATTGTGCGGATGGTGGATAAAGAACCTCGACTAACATCCAAACAAGTTCAAGCTGCCCTGCAGTCCGAGGGTACAACAGTGTCAACCTGTACTATCCGTCGGCGTTTGAATGAAAAGGGACTGTATGGTAGTTGCATATACTAGATTCTTTGATAGGGCGTTGATCCAGGGATCTAGTCTGATTGCCATATCTGGAGTGAGGAATTTTTTTTCCCCAATGTGGAGCTTAGTGTTGCCACATGGGTTTTTTTTTGCCTTCCTCTGGATCAACATGTTAGGCTATGGGTTGAACTAGATGGACTTAAAGTCTTCCTTCAACCTTACAAACTGTTATTTTTATATTTTTATCTATTATTGTACAATAGTTTTACAACCTGTATATAAACCACTAACTCCAGATACACATCCCAAACATTACTGTTTGTAAGTCTCCTGCATTGTATGGTTATTAGCACTGTCCAATGGGTGTCGCAGGTCTGTGGTCTGCACCTCCTCTATTGGAAGAATCTCCATCCTCTTGTCTTAATTAATGGTGGATGATACATCCTACCTCATCCAGTGATAGCTGCAAATCTTGCACCTGCGCAGTTGAAACATAGACGCACTTTGCTCTGCCATACCAAGAAATAGCTTGGCTAGAAATGCCCATTGGACCATGCTGATTAGCATATGGCATAGGAGACTTAATAAAGCTAATAGCTTATATACAGATTGATTGACTGCAGTACAAGAGAACTTAAAGGGCTTTCATATGAACAAAGTTTGTTTTAAAATTAATTTTAATCAATATCTTGGAATAATAATTTCACAATTGGATGTTTAAAAAATGTTTCTGTGCTGAGATAATCTTATATATGTGTCCCTGCTATGTACTGTACAATGAATGTGTCTGACCGTACAGAGACATGGTCTGATCATACCACGTCTCCTGTGCTGAGATAATCTTATATATGTGTCCCTGCTATGTACTGTACAATGAATGTGTCTGACCATACAGGGACATGGTATGATCATACCACGTCTCCTGGACAGGGGAGGACTCAAAGAGCATGGCATCACAGATGATTCTTTTTGTGAGGTAAAACATTTCTCTGCCTGTTTTAAAAAAAAAATGTTTTACCTAAAAGTAAAAATAATTTGCCATCCTGTGCTGTAATGTCTGTATACTCCTTGATTCCTCACCTGTCCAGGAGATGTGGTATGATTAGACCATGTCCCTGTACGGTTAGACACATCCATTACACAGTATATAGCAGGGACACATATATAAGATTATCTCAGCACAGGAGATGTGGTATGATCAGACCATGTTCCTGTACGGTTAGACACATCCATTACACAGTACATAGCAGGGACACATATAAAAGATATCTCAGCCCAGGAACATTTTTATTAAACATCCAATTGTGGAAATTCTTATTATTCCAAGATCTATTGATTAAAGGGAATCTGTCAGATAAAAATCCATATGTAACTGCTATCATTTTCTAATTCCTCACTCTAAATCCTCTTCATTCATTCTATTCTGCAGCCAAGAACGAGATGAAATACAACACAGAAACTGTCATAGCAGGATGCCTGCTTAGGGAAACAAATGGAGTCTAGCCGAGTCAGATCTGCAATAGCTCTCTCCCTCCTTGGCATCAGAACAGAAGCTACTGAAACCTGACACTGCAATGTTAGCAGAGGGAGCAGGGAGGAGAGAGCTGCTGAGAGGGAGTGCATAATTACATGACAGTTTATACAGCTGCCGGACTATTCCTGTTTTATTATAATGGAGAGGACTAATCCAGGAGCTTGCTGCAGGGTCTGACAATGCTGATAACATAGAAACTACAAATGGTACAATGTTTTTAAAAGGTCTGCCCAGGCACTATTCAAGGGTAATATTAGTATCATACTGAAAAATGACCTGACAGTGTCCCTTTAAAATTTACTTTGTTTGTGGCGAAAGGTTGGTTGGTTTTGTTTATAGTGATAACAACTGGTGACAGGTTCCTTTTAAAGTTGATTTTCAATTGAAACAAACATTCAGCATTGGCTTTTTGGTGGTGATTTTGTATTCAATAGGAAGCTTTAAAAGTTATGTTTTTTTTTTTTTTCTCTTATTGTTCTCCCAGGAACTGACAAAATGGTAATTTAATCATTTAAAAGTGATAACTCGGGGCGTGGCCTGACCATGGTGGTGTGAGGCCGCACTTGTGAAGAGCTCTGCAGACCCGGGACCCGCAGACCCAGATTTACAGCCGTACTACCTCCAAAATGTCAAGGAGGAAGAAGCAGGAAGAACCCGGTGGCATTACACCGCCACCGGAGAAGACAGGGAGAGAGGCGCACATGGCCAGGCTGTTTGGCGCGGCGGGAGGAAAGACCGCGCGCACGCCTGTAATGGCGCCGGCCGGAGCACAGGAGAAGAAGCAGCAGCAGCGGTCTCCCCTGTCACTACAACAAGGAGCACCACGCTGCAGGGACGGTGCGGAACAGATCCCTAAGGGCCAGGAGACATCGGAGGAGAGTCCAGCAACCCTGCAGGGGCAAGCACATGAGGATTCCCTGGAAAGGCAGGTAAACAGCGCTTTGGGGGATGGTGGGCCAAGTAGTACAGCCCCATCTACAGTAGGTGCAGCAATGGCGTCCCCTGTGACACTGTCTGATGGCACTGGTGCTGAACTGAAGGCCATCAGAGATATGATAGCTGCTCTCCCCTCTAAACGTGACATTGACAATATTGTGGCACGTATGGAAGCCTCACAGGCAAAAGCCCTTAGTGCTATCAGAGAAGAGGTGGAAACCCTTAGAACTCAGACCACCATAACTTCTGAGGCCATGAACGCCATGGAAGAAAGAATCACTACACTGGAAAAAGATGCTGCCCGTTCCAATGCCTTCACAGTAGCCTTAATATTACAGTCAGATGATCAGGAGAATAGAGAGAGGAGAAATAATATACGATTAAAGGGAATTCCTGAATCTATTACATCTAATCTACTACTGGATAAGACTATGGACATATTTAATATGGTGTCACGGAGACCGTCCGGATCGACCTTTAAAGTGGACAGAATACATAGAGTCTCCCGCCCTGGCCCTATAGACCCAGACAACCCTAGAGATGTCCTATGCAGGCTGCACAATTTTACAGACAAAGACAACCTGATACAGGCAGCCTGGGCTTTTGGCGACATTGTATATGAGGAAGCAAATATACGCCTCTTCCCCGATGTCTCTAGCCGTACCCTGTTTATGTGGAGACAGCTACGTCCATTGCTTTTGAAGATAAAAGAGCAGGGTGCCACCTACCGCTGGGGTCACCCTTTTCATCTGACTGTTAAGAAGGGCACTAAACTGTTCTATCTCTGGCATAAGGATGAACTTGACGATCTATTTTCTTTTTTGGAAATCCCACCTTTTCCGGTCCCGGACTGGCTGTCCCTAGAGGGCTTCAAAAGATTCGCCGCATCCGGTCGACAGCGTAATTTTTCGAAGGATGACCCGCGTAAAAGAAGGAGACAAAGTGGTGGCGCTCCACGTATACCATCGTCACCGTCCAGCAGTCATGGAAGCGGTGGAGGCCTGTTGACGGATCCCCAACCTGAACCCATACGGTCTTATTTGTTGTTTTACTTCTGTCTTATTTTTCAGTGACAGGATTATTTTTTCCTAAATGGGAGTCAGGGTGAGACACTGTTTTTCCAGGTGGAAATTAAGTTTTTGTGACTTAGTTTTTCGGATTTTGTTTCCCCCCAGAATATCTGGGGCATCCTGTAATGTTTTGGACTAAATTTATGATTTATAATCTTACCGGGTTATTGTTGTTAATACTATTAGTATTGTTGATATTGATAAGGCTAGAGGCTGTGTGACATGTTATTTTTTATAGGTTCCGGGTCTGCGGTTCGCCGCCCTTAGGTCAGTTACGCCCTCAACGATCCCCATCGTTCTTACTATTCTGTGGGGATCGTGCTTATCGGTTCATACCGATTTTGACTTATATAGTCCCTTTTCTTTCTTCACTCCTAGACTATAGGGGTCTTGGTGGTGCGTGAGGTTTTTCTCTCTTCTCTTGCTACCAATCTCTCTCTTTCAACTTCACCCTCTACTCACCCTATCAAACTACCCTCCTGTTTGTCTTGACTTCCCTCCCCTATTTACTCCCTATTTAATTTAGTTTTATCTTCTTATTTTATTTTAACCTACTTTACTTTACCTAAAGGCCTTCGTATATTACAGACCCACGGATATGTCTGGTAATGACTTGACATCCCTGAAGATAGGCACGTTAAATGTACAGGGTTTACATGATACAGGGAAACGTTCAATACTGTTTAACTATCTGAAAGCTAACAAAGTACATATTGCTTTCCTCCAAGAAACTCACATGTGTGCAACTAAGCCATATAAACTATCTAATCATTGGTTTCCTTTTGCATATCATAGTCACTCACCAGATCCTCACTCATCTGGTACCAGCATTGTGATGTCGAGATCGCTGCCATGGGAGCTCTTGGATTCCTGTGGTGGGGAGGATGGGAGACTACTCATGGTCAAGGGTAAGATTGCCTCTCAGATGTATACCTTCGCCTCGCTTTACCTTCCCAACACAGGTCAAATATCTGCCCTCTTACGTTTCTTAGAGAAGATTGACATGTTTGCGGAAGGGACCCTGATATTAGCTGGTGACCTCAATGTTGCGTTTGATCCAGACTTGGATACTTCTAGGGGTAAAACTAGCATTTCTAAAATGGCCCGGAGACGGATGCGACTTGCGTTACATGACCATCAGCTATTGGATGTTTGGCGCATACTCTACCCAGATTGTAGGGACTACACGCATTACTCCCCCACCCATGACACGTACTCTAGACTCGACTACTTCCTTCTGAGACAGTCAGACCTGACGCATCTCCAAGACGCTACAATTGAGCCGATCGCCTTCTCAGATCACGCGCTGGTTACAATTTCCCTTGCGCTTGCCTCCCCGATTCAGAGGCAGTGGCAATGGAAATTGAATATGTCCTTGCTAGATGACCCAATTGTTCTGGCAGATGTGGTCCAGAAGGTGAAAAAGTACTTTGACCTGAATGTCTCTACATCCGTTTCATCAGTGACAACATGGCATGCTCATAAATGTGTTATGAGAGGTATATTAATACAGCATGGTGCTAGGTTAAAGAAAAAAAGAGATGCTGAGATACGGGAACTCATGACCAAACTGAAAGATTTAGGGACTAGACATAAACGACAGGAACTCCCTTCTGTAAAGAAAGACCTCTTAGACGTCAGAGAGGCGTTACGCTCCATTTTACTACAAAAGGCGAAAGGCGTACTATTACGTTGCCGTCGCCACTTTTATGAACATGGGAACAAGGTGGGTAAATCTTTGGCTAGAGCTTCTCGGTTACAGAAGGCAGCTACATACGTACCCGAGAATACTCATTCCAAGTTCCTCGCAACGCTCAAAATTTCCTCTGGACATAGCAGAAGCGTTTAAACAGTATTATACTGCTTTATATAACTTAGGAGAAACGGAGTCAATATCTGCGACTTCCACTTTTAAGGCGCGTATTAGGGACTACATTAAAGCCTCAGGTCTACCAAAAATTTCAGAATCAGTAAGTGCATCCCTGGAGGCTCCAATCACGGAGACAGAGGTGGAGGGTGCTATCTCATCAGCTAAATCTGGCAAAGCACCGGGCCCTGACGGCTTTACCGTGGGTTATTACAAAAAACTTAAGACGTCCTTACTTCCGCATTTAACAGCGTGCTTTAACGCTATGTCAGCAAACACCCCACCTCCTAAAGATGCGCTGCGCGCCACTATTGCAGTGATCCAGAAGCCAGGAAAGGACCCCTTGGTCTGTTCTAGTTACCGCCCGATATCATTACTTAATGTAGATGTCAAACTTTTTGCTAGAATCCTGGCGGCCAGACTCTCGCCATTCATTCCTGATATAGTACATCCAGACCAAGCGGGATTTGTAGGCGGGCGCGAGGCCAGGGACAACACCACCAAGGCAATTAACTTAATACATCATGCGAAAGTTACTAAAGCTCCTCTGATGTTGCTATCTACGGACGCAGAGAAAGCGTTCGATCGAGTTGAGTGATCCCTCATTGAGGAGACATTAAAGCACATTGGACTGGGAGCGACGATGCTTGGTTGGGTCCTGTCCCTGTACTCAGTTCCGTCTGCAAGGGTCCGGGTGAATGGTATCCTATCTGAATCTTTTGACATTACTAATGGTACTCGTCAGGGATGCCCGCTATCCCCGCTGATTTTTATTTTAACATTGGAACCATTATTACGACATATCAGGGGGAATGGCGATATTTCTGGTTTAACATTAAAATCGCACACGCACAAAATTGCTGCTTATGCTGACGATCTCCTGTTCTTTGTGACAAACCCTAGAATCTCCATCCCAACTTAATGAAAGAGCTGGAGAGATACCACGCTCTCTCGAATTTCAAAATTAATAGAGCCAAGTCGGAGGCTTTGAATGTTTCGCTTTCTGCGGACCTCGTTGATCAGTTGAAAGGTGCCTTTGCCTTTCACTGGTCACCCAAAGCCCTTCGTTATCTGGGATTGCAGCTTACACCAGATGTCCGTGATTTGTACGGAGCAAATTTCCCCGCCTTGTCTACAATTAGAATGGATTGCGAGAGATGGATGTTGTCTGCCTTTACATGGATGGGTAGATGTCATCTTTTTAAAATGACGATACTTCCAAGGATTTTATATTACCTGCAGACGCTTCCCATTACCATTCCGGCATCGTTCTTTAAATCGGTTTCACAAATCCAGACAAGATTTATTTGGAATAAAAAGAAACCAAGATTAGCAAGATCTATCCTTCACAGGCGCAGGGGTGACGGTGGAGTGAACCTACCGGACATTAAATTATATCATATTGCTAGTCACCTTGCACGTATAATAGACTGGTGTAGACACAGCGGAAACAAACTGTGGGTTCAGATAGAACAGGGCTTCACTCCATTCAGACTACAAACTTTGCCATGGGTTGTTTTGCGAAGGGATGAGGCTATTGCTGGTCATCCGACGATCAGACCTACCCTTAAGATATGTGATCATAAACTAGTACGGGCTTCTATAATTCCACGTGCCTCGACTATGTTCCCGATTTTAACACACCCGGACTTTAAGCCTAGTATAGATGACCCTATATTTCAAAGATGGATTGCCGAGGGAATAGATAGGGTGGGGAGTTTGGGTGATGGAGATGTCTGGCCCTCTCTTGAGCAACTTAATTTGATCACACATCCGATACCTTTAGGATTCTGGAGATGTCTTCAACTTGCACATCACTTACGCTCGCTTCCCGCTAAATCGACCTATCTCAGACCCAAGACGCAATTTGAAAACATATGCCAGACTGTAGGGGACTGTAGACATGCTCTATCGAGATCATATGCATTATTGATCTCGCCTCCGGATCTGCCAACACCACAGTTCATGCTGGATTGGGAAGCAGACCTAAGGTTGGAATTGTCATTAGATCAGAGATCTGACATTTACACACTGGCACACTCTACCTCAATATGCTCGCGATTACAAGAAGCTAATTATAAGCTGTTAACTAGGTGGTACAGGGTCCCCTCGCAACTACACAAAATTTTCCCCTCCACTGAGGCATGTTGCTGGAGGTGTGGTGAGGCGGAGGGTACACTGTTACATATATTCTGGGAATGTGCAAGACTTGAGACGTTTTGGTCTAAAGTAGTGGAGATTATTCGAGTGGTCACAGACTACCCTGGTGAACTTGGCCCGAGTCTCTTCATGTTACACCACAGTGAGATCCCTCTCCGCAGGTATAAACAGTCCCTTTTGAGATTTCTGGTAATGGCTGCGAGATCTTGCATCCCAATTCTTTGGAGGAATGAGTCTGGCCCTTCTGTTGCTCAATGGCTGAATAAGGTGAATGACCTCATGCACTTGGAAGACTTGACCTCCTCTATCCATGATACTTATGTACAATTTAGAAATACCTGGTTTAGCTGGATGTCATTTCAACAGTCCGATCTGTATAAGACCTACAGAGATTAGTAGCTGATCCGCCATGTCCGTGTAATATATTGAGCTTATTTTAATGGGCTTTACTGGACATTATATACTCCCGTGTTTTTTTTTTTTTTTTGTTTCCGCCCCCCCCCCCTTTTCCCCTCCCCCATTTTTCCCTGACTATTCCTTTTCTTACATCTTTCTCTCTTTTCTCTCTCTGAATATGTTTCTTTCTGTCTTTTTGTATTCAGGTTAAGTGGACCTTATCTGTTTTTTATCACAGTTATTGCTAGGCTCTTTTAACTCCCGTTATGAAGCGATAAGCGAAGCGTCAGAGAATGTTGCTTCTTAATCGAACAAAGATAGGGAAGATCTGCACTTTGGGTAGATCACCGATACACACTGGTATGGTACACTTATGACGAGGAGTATTGTAACAATGTTATATGTTTTACCCTATGCCTGGCTGATTACATCTTCTTAAGTGATATGTTCAGTTGATGTGAATTACTGATTGATATATGGGTTCACGCTATTGTTAACGCTTGTTGTTAAATTTTATAAATGAAAATAAAGAATTATAAAAAAATAAAAGTGATAACTAATATGGCTGCTCATTCTGTTACCTAAAAGAAAAATCATCCAAATAGACAAATGACAATAAGTCTGTAAGGCTTTGTGCACAAAGTTTTTCAAGGAGATTTTGAGCAGAAACTAAGCAAAATCTTTACAAATTTCAAAAACTTTGAATTTCGGCTTCAAAAACTCATTGTTTCAGGTACTGAGCACCAGAATGTTTAAATGCTCGCTCATCACTAGTTTCTACTGAATCACAGCAAGCAGAGATCTTAAAAATGAAACCATACACACTGTATATTTCAAAATGGTATATTTAAAGAGGCCCTGTCACCCCCCCTGGTGCTTGGCAAACTGAATGCAGCATGTCTGCTGCATTCAGGGAAGGGGGCCCCCATGGCTCTAGCCCCCCTTTAAGCTGCAAAAAAAAAGACTTTAGAAACCTTACAGTTAATAAGATCCCACCCAGGCGACCTCTTAAGAGGTCCTGGCTGCTGGCACAATCCTCCCCACCTCCTCCTTGTGTATTCCGCCCCCTCTATGTGTCTGCAGCCGCCTCCTCTTCTCCTGGGTCTGCCATCCTCTTCTCTTGCTCTCTGTGACCTCAGGAGCAGAAGAGGAGGGCAGACCCAGAACAAGAGGAGGCGGCGGCAGACACATAGAGGGGGCGGAATACACAAGGAGGAGGTGGGGAGGATTGTGCCAGCAGCCAGGACATCTTAATAAGATCCCACCCAGGCGACCTCTTAACTGTAAGGGTTCTAAAGTCTTTTTTTAAAGCTTACAGGGAACTAGAGACATGGGGGACTCCTTCCCTGAATGCAGCAGACATGCTGCATTTAATTAGCCAAGCACCAGGGGGAGAAAGGTCCTCTTTAAAGCATAACATAAATTTGCCGAAAATGGAATAATGGTCTTTAATCACATAAAACAAGAATACCAACCCCAAACATCGGGTCATATCCTTAGGATGTGCTGTAATTGTCTGACGAGTGGGGTCCAGTTACTGCGATTCTCCAAGGAGCCATTTTTTATATCATCATTGTATAGCTAGTAAGATTGGAGGTCCAGCCACTGAGACCACTGTCAGTCGGCAGAAGACGCGGAAAGTTACAGCGGCCACTGCAGGTGAAATGTGGTACTATATTGCATACTGATCTCCAAAGTGGGTGCATGGGACTCCCCTCTATGACAGCAATGATAAAGCTGAGCTCAGCAATGGTGATCATGGGATATTGGCTTTGTAAAAGCAACAAAAGAAATATTAAAGTGAACAACTTTGCAAATCTATGTAAATATCCACAGTCCAGCTTTAAATCATTATTAATTTATTTTTCAATAATTCATTTTTATTCTTTTGTCCACACTTAACAAAAAACACATTACAACCAATCACTGCACACAACTTGTGGGGTTTTAACTTGATTAACGATGAAAATAACATTCAAGGCGACCAGAGACTGAATCACATTAATAAGGCATAATCGTACTCGCTGTTGGAATACACTAAGGGCTTGTTCACATGCTGAGTTTTTGGGGAGTGAATAAAACTGCATTTTATAGTACTAGAAAAGTGAATGAGATTTTTTTAATTCTCATGTCTATGCTCCTTATATTTTTTCCTTGCAAATCATTAAAGCCTTTATTTTCCAAATGTACAGCATGTGGAACCTTTCAGCATTTTGCGCTTTTCCCAAATTCAAATGAATAAGATTCCAAGTATAAATGCATCCAATAAGCAATTATTTGCAGCATTTTTTCTGCCAACATTCTGGTTTTTGGTCAACAAAGACCTGCTGCAAACGATCAACATGTTCACATACCCTCATAGGGCGATTTTGTGAAGAGTCAGGCAATCACATTAGACATATTAATTAGTGATGTGCGAGCACTTCAGTGCTTGAAGGGAACCTGTCACCTAGATAAAGCCCCCCAGGCTATCACTACCTGTCCCTGCACCTTCCTATTACTACCCTAACTATCCCTTTTTCTCCTGTGTGGTGTGAGTGTTTAATAAAATGTTTTTATACCTTAGTGGGGCGTATGTTAATGATCCGGGGGTCTACCGTTCCTTGGGTCTCTCTCGCCGCCTCTAGGAGTCTCTATCACGCCCCAATGGACGTGTGATATTGAAATCAAATTTGGGGTTGCTATGGGGCCCGCAGTTCCAGAAATTAAGTGTTCAGCATCATTACCACAAGAAGGTTGCATAGCAGAGCGGAGGGAGCCAGGCTGGGGGCGCAAAATTTGATTTCAATTTCACACCCATCGGGGTGTGATAGAGACTCCTGGAGGCTGCGAGAGGGATCCAAAGAGGACGCCCAGGGGGGGCTAGCAACGGTAGCCCCATGATCATGAACATACGCCCCACTAAGGTATAAAAACATTTTAATTAAACAATTAACAAGTAATAGGAAGGTGCAGGGACAGGTAATGATAGCCTGGGGGGCTTTATCTAGGTGCCAGGTTCCCTTTAAGTGCTCAGGTGCCAGGACGAGCTCAACTCTTGTACCAAGTATAGTGGAAGTCATTGGATAACTTGAGCTTTTTCCGGAAATTCTCAAATTTCTTACTGACTTCCATTATACACGATACTCGCTCCAAGGGTCCGGCCTGTTCATTTCGAGTACCGAGCACTCGAGCAGCTTAGTGCTCACTCATCATTAATAACAAGTTCTCTGGTGTCCCTGTTTGGATGTAGCAATTAGAGCTGTGGAGTCTGAGCCCGTTTTGGGTGGAGTCAGATTCAAGGAAATTGACGAGTTGGAGTCGGATGTTTGGCTTACCGACTTCACAGCTATGGTTGTGGAGTTGGATTCAGGGAAATTGACCAGTCGGATGTTTGGCTTACCATTTCCATAGTCCTGGTAGCAATCCTGCAAGTTAATTTTAACACAGGTTGGACAACCCTTCTTACATACCGTAATCTCCAGTGAAAAATAACATACTCATCTCCAGCAATGATAACATTCTAGTGATTTTGTTGCTTGGTGTCTTAGCGCTCGAGTGACATTATTACCGTATATCATTGGTTTGCTGCAGCCAATCGACGGACTCTAATGAGCTGCAGTTCTCGCAAACTCGAAAGTGCAAGGGAAGTGACTAAAGTGGACTATTAGCGGGCACTGACCGGCTGCATTGCTCACATGGCATAACAACTAGCGTCCGCTAATGTTCTGTTTCACTCACACTTTGCTTAAATAAAACTTGGACATTCGATGGAGGTGTGAGAACTGAAGCCCGTTAGCGGGCTCACATGGCTGGAAGAACTGGTGCCAATATTGGTGCAGGAGGAGTATCTTAATTTTGTTTTATAGCAGAAAATACAGTATTTAAAGGTGTTTTGCAACAAACAACTGTACAATTTAATTAATAGATCTTCGAATTAAAAGAAATTAAACAATTGGATGTGTTAAAGATCGGATGATTCGTAACTAGATGTTATTGGTTTTGTGTAAACCAACCTATGGTCGCTATTAGCCCCTAATGAATAAGTATAAAAGTGATCATACAAGAAAACCTCAAATCACACCAAATGACACATTGGCCCTTAGATTATAGAAAGTCTTGAGCAGGAATGTCCTTTCGTAAGAGAACTATAATGCCCATCAAATTCTAAGCAGTGGATGGGTTTACCATAGTTACAGGCGGACACCCTTTGTCTTGCATAACTCCTGTCGGTATACTTAGGTTATGGTTCAGCAAAAACAGGGATATGGGATCCCAAGCTATGAATTTTTCGCGCAATAACCCAATATCACACAGCAATCTCATAGACATGATTTTATTTGGTGGGAAAACTGCAGGTAAATGTGAGAAAATGTGAGTGCGCTACAACGAACAAGCCATTGCACCACCCTGACAAGTAGTATTTGCATAGTTTTTTTCTGCTTTACTATCTTTTATACTCACTTTTGCAACCTGTATTAATGCCAACGTGCATCGAAAACAAAAAAACATGAAGCATCTGTAAATCATCTGGATTACATATCTCCTACCGTCTCCATGGTTACAGACTACAAACAAACCCGGTGTAGTCTGACACTGCAATCATGCCTTACTTCACTCCCTCTCCTCCTTCTCTTGCTATCTCGCAGACAACAGAATAGGAGGCAGGTGAAAGAATTTGTTTGTAATTAGAAACAATGGAAACTCCTTGATCTGCACAAAATCTGTATACAAACAAACTATTTGCACAGTTAATACGTGTAAAATGCATTTGGACAACAGGAAATGGTTACAGAAGTGTCCTCTAATGGGGCTGTCCCCTTACAGAAATTACTGGTCCTTAAGGGCAGTTTTTTTTTTGTTTTTTTTTATACAAGTTAGACTTTATATAAAAAAAAGTTTTTTTCTCAAAATCCCCAGTACCAGTGTGGAGTTGGCGCTGTTTCTCCAGGAGAATGGTATTGGCTGTTACATTGGCTAATATATTATCAATCAGTGAGCTCTGCTCCTCGTGGGTGAGTCGTTCTGTCTACATGGGCAGAAGTGATTGGCTGCCGTGCTACAGGTGTGATGTCAGCATGGAAGCCAATACCAGACACCTGCAGCAATGGCGGAGATTCAATCCTGGACCTGGGGAGGGTGAGTAAAGCTCAAACTGCACTTGAGGACTGGGATTTTTTGAAAGGGGGCAATCCCTTAAAGAACACATACCACTGATTGGAAAACATACAAAAAGGTTCAGGAAAGATATGTTCAGTTTTATGTTCTTTTTTTTTCTTTAAGAGACCGTAGTAAATGCCTTAATAATTGCTAATGACAAAACTGCAATTGTGTTTTTTACACATGAATATTATACATTAGTTTACAGACACAAGTTTATTTTTAACAAAAAAATTTGCAGGGGTGTTGGAGTTCTTCCCTTTACATTACAATCAACAAGAAAAACCAAGGATAAAACCTACAAGGTATATCACATGCAGCAGCCAAGATAGAACATGAGAACAGATCCTGGCTGAGCAACGTTAGACACGATGTACCTGTATACAACTGAGAGTGTGGAGTAATATTAAAAGTTACAATATTCAATTGGTTATAATGATCACGTGAACACCATGAGAGAAGAGGTCACACGGAGACCATCAGGGGCATTTCTGAATATTTTTCTGTGATTCTTATGGAAGCCCCATATGGAGTCATGAATTAGGACATGATGTGGTGTGTAGAGATGGGCAGAAAGACTCAAACTACCCTGCTGCTCCGGCATCCAGTTCGGTCTTCCATGATTGCCAGATCCAGGCAGTGTTCTGACCCAGTTTGATACCGGACCAGGGGTGTTTAAATTTGTTTGCTCATCTCTCCTGGCGTGAACTTGGCCTTGCACACATCATTGTAAGGCTGGAGCCACACTGAGCGAGAGACAAGCAAGATACTCACACGACTCCCACATGCATCACCCGGCACGTCTGCCCGTTCTCCGGAGAGGAGCATGCAGTTGCATGTATTTCTATGGAGCTGCATGCTCCCGTCCAGAGAGCTGGTGGCTGTATCAGGTGATGCGAGTGTTTCGCATATCACTCACCCAGTGTGGCTCCAGCCTTACTGGTATAATTCCTAGAATAAGTTGCCTGATGGGAAATGGCAAAACTGGCTTTGCAGGGATTTTTTTTTTTAGCTAAACAATGCAAGATGTAATATAAAATCCATACATCCCAATAGTCAATCACAAAAACAGCATAAAAAAAATCTTATTTTCTTATGTTGAGATATGGACAGTACATTTGATACAAATTTTAAGAGATATTTTTATTCCAAAGTTGTAAAGAAAATAAAAAATATTTTAAAGGTGTAAGCTGCCTTCAATGGAGGTCACAATCTGATATGTGTCTTGGTGTATTGGTAGGACTCAACCTTCACTTGTTGGACTGTTTGGCTATAAGTTGGCAAATTTTTGAGTCTATGTCCCCGATATTCAGTTATTTAGCTCAACAGAACCCGATTTTTTTATCTTTACAATTAAGAAAAATCTATTGATGTCAGTGAGGCATGAGGTAGATTACTCATACCTAACATATTGGGTTACTAGTACTGAGCTAGTATTGATGAGAAAGCACTACCATGATCAGGTGCTCGTAACGAGCAGTTTGATACTCAACTTGATTACCGAGCATAATGAAAGTCAATGGGAAACGCAAACATTTTTCCGGAAGATCTGGACAAATGCTCGAGTTTCCCATACACTTCCATTATGCTCAGTAATCAAGTCGAGTGTCAAACTGCTCGTTACGAGCACCTGATCACGGTAGTGCTCACTATTCTCTAGTAACTAGTGAATGGTCAAAATTCCACTGACAAAGTTTGCTTTCCTCAAGTTGACCCCAAATCCAAGGTAATAATTAATTCTCAGATATATCACATTGTATTCTTCAGTCACACCATAGTTAGAAGTGTATCGTGAAACTCCTGGGCCCTAATACAAAGTCTGTATCAGGGTCCACATGTGCCACTTAGTAACCACAGGCACTCTTACTACTTCACTCCCTGTACAGCTATGCCGACTATCATAACATTTTCTTGCTTAGATTTGCACAAATCCAGAAATATAGTGATCAACCTGCTACCATTTTGCTTGATTCTTTTGAAGGCCAGGAAGGGGTTAAAAAAATGCATTATGTAAACCACGACCAAGTCGCTCATCCAAGTCCTTATGCCACATTTGGCATAGCTACTTTGGCTTGGTCCTCTACACGGGTCTTTGGTTATTCCAGCACTAAGGCCAGTGTTTGTCCTCACACGTGGGGAGCCATCACAGTAACATGGGGGCCAAAGCACGTCACTAGTGTCAATGGTGTGCATTTCCCCCAAATCCTCCTTCCTCCAAGTTACCACTTGACTGGTTTCAGCGTCAAAAGGGCCAAAGACCTGCGTGAGGGACCAAGACGTGGAAGAATCAGGTAAGTATATTATGAGTTTTTTGTTATCCTCATACTGTGTCTGGCACAGTTACTTTTGTCCTCTACATGGGTCTTTGCTTATTCTGGCACTGAGGCCAGTGACTAGCCTCACACAGCCATATGGGGGGCCCATCACCGTAACATGGGGGCCAATGCACGTCACTAGTGTCAATGATGTGCATTTCTCCCAAATCCTCCTTCCCTTCGGATTCCCACTTGAGGTCAATCACTGGCCTCAGTGGCAGGAGAACCAAAGACCAGCGTGGGGGAGCAAGAAGCAGAGGAGTCAGGTAAGTATATAATGGGGAATTTTTATTAGAATTGTTTAAGCTCTTTAAATATCTTTTCAAGACAATCCAGGCATGTTCGATTAGCAAATCGAATCTGCTGACCAAATTGAGCAAATTTAATTGAAATTAATTTCGGGAGACTCCCTCATCTGCACTAAACAGTCATCTCAGGTGTCGTAACACACTGCTCTTTGGTAACAGGGAAACAGATATAACAGGGAGTTTAAACACCACAAGATTAAAAAATAAGTATTTACAAAGCGATTCAACATATGAAGAAAAGTTTAATTTCACAGATATGTTGTTTAAGGACATGTTCACATGTGGCAGATATGCTATCGCTTTTCCACTCATATTTGTGGCGAACTCCACTAGGTTGGAAAAACCTGCCGTACATTTGCTATGTGTGGACCTAAGTGAAGTGTAAGTTTATAGTGAACCTGGCAACAGTTTTTTTTTTTTGCACATAAGCTGCGGCCACCACGAGTAAGGCCTTCTACACATCATTCTAGATTACCGTATACAAGGCCCCAGGCTGATCTCTGTAATGCAAATAAACAGCTGTTAGGATTTCCCTCCAGCAAGAGCAAGCTAGCAGCATACCTGGGGATTACACCTACCGCTCACGGGAAGGACTGTCACCACTCCAAACTACGGTTTGTCTCACAGCTCCTGGACTGTTACAGGTACCTGGATTCCAGCCCGTCGGGACCTGGAGTTTCTTCCCGCTTCTTCTGCTGGACCTGGCCAGGCATCCATCATTCCTGGAGTGCATTATAGGTTTGTTTGCACGACCTAGGGGTGAGTGCATTCACTATTGAATACACTTCTAAGTTTACATACGTTTTAGGTTTTACTGCACTTAGATTAGTGCCACTTTGTCTCCTTTTTTCATTATACTATTGTCTTACTATTAAAAAACAACTTTTATTATATTCACCTACGGGGTGGTCCAGTCCGATGGATGTCCCAGGCCTTGGTCTGGCGCCTCCCTTCTTCTTGCGATCGCTGTTCTCTGCTTCATGTGGGTGACGTGTCCTATGTCACCCACGCACAGTCTCAACCATTGCGCTCCTGCCCACACACACTTTTTTCTGCCCTGCTGAGGGCACAGCAAAGTACTCTGATGTGCAGGTACAGAGGAAGGTAAAAGAATGACAACGCAGTACGCATGCACAGTATTCTTTGACATTTCCCCACGCATTACTGCACTTTGCTCTGCCATCAGCAGGGTAGAGAGAAGTGCGTGCGCAGGAGCACAACGGGGGAGACTGTGTGGGTGATGTAGGACACATCATCCACGGCGATCGAAAGAAGAAAGGAGGTGCCGAACCAAGATCCGTGGTGCCCTTTGGGCTGGCCACCCCTCAGGTAAGTATAATAAAAACTATTTAATATTGTAAGGAATAGTGATTGGGGTTATTCAAGGTTTCTATCAGTGACGAGATGGTGGTTATTATATGTGCTTCCGGTCGCAGACCACAAAGCATACAGTTAGGGCCAGAAATATTTGGACAGTGACACAAGTTTTGTTATTTTAGCTGTTTACAAAAACATGTTCAGAAATACAATTATATATATAATATGGGCTGAAAGTGCACACTCCCAGCTGCAATATGAGAGTTTCCACATCCAAATCGGAGAAAGGGTTTAGGAATCATAGCTCTGTAATGCATAGCCTCCTCTTTTTCAAGGGACCAAAAGTAATTGGACAATGGACTCTAAGGGCTGCAATTAACTCTGAAGGTGTCTCCCTCGTTAACCTGTAATCAATGAAGTAGTTAAAAGGTCAGGGGTGGATTTCAGGTGTGTGGTTTTGCATTTGGAAGCTGTTGCTGTGACCAGACAACATGCGGTCAAAGGAACTCTCAATTGAGGTGAAGCAGAACATCCTGAGGCTGAAAAAAAAGAAAAAATCCATCAGAGAGATAGCAGACATGCTTGGAGTAGCAAAATCAACAGTTGGGTACATTCTGAGAAAAAAGGAATTGACTGGTGAGCTTGGGAACTGTAAAAGGCCTGGGCGTCCACGGATGACAACAGTGGTGGATGATCGCCGCATACTTTATTTGGTGAAGAAGAACCCGTTCACAACATCAACTGAAGTCCAGAACACTCTCAGTGAAGTAGGTGTATCTGTCTCTAAGTCAACAGTAAAGAGAAGACTCCATGACAGTAAATACAAAGGGTTCACATCTAGATGCAAACCATTCATCAATTCCAAAAATAGACAGGCCAGAGTTAAATTTGCTGAAAAACACCTCAAGAAGCCAGCTCAGTTCTGGAAAAGTATTCTATGGACAGATGAGACAAAGATCAACCTGTACCAGAATGATGGGAAGAAAAAAGTTTGGAGAAGAAAGGGAACGGCACATGATCCAAGGCACACCACATCCTCTGTAAAATATGGTGGAGGCAACGTGATGGCATGGGCATGCATGGCTTTCAATGGCACTGGGTCACTTGTGTTTATTGATGACATAACAGCAGACAAGAGTAGCCGGATGAATTCTGAAGTGTACCGGGATATACTTTCAGCCCAGATTCAGCCAAATGCTGCAAAGTTGATTGGACGGCGCTTCATAGTACAGATGGACAATGACCCCAAGCATACAGCCAAAGCTACCCAGGAGTTCATGAGTGCTAAAAAGTGGAACATTCTGCAATGGCCAAGTCAATCACCAGATCGAAACCCAATTGAACATGCATTTCACTTGCTCAAATCCAGACTTAAGACGGAAAGACCCACAAACAAGCAAGACCTGAAGGCTGCGGCTGTAAAGGCCTGGCAAAGCATTAAGAAGGAGGAAACCCAGCGTTTGGTGATGTCCATGGGTTCCAGACTTAAGGCAGTGATTGCCTCCAAAGGATTCGCAACAAAATATTGAAAATAAAAATATTTTGTTTGGGTTATGTTTATTTGTCCAATTACTTTTGACCTCCTAAAAAGTGGAGTGTTTGTAAAGAAATGTGCACAATTCCTACATTTTCTATCAGATATTTTTGTTCAACCCTTCAAATTAAACGTTACAATCTGCACTTGAATTCTGTTGTAGAGGTTTCATTTCAAATCCAATGTGGTGGCATGCAGAGCCCAACTCGCGAAAATTGTGTCACTGTCCAAATATTTCTGGCCCTAACTGTATATCACACTCATTGAGAGGTGCCTTAATAAACCAGCACTGACAGTGCAGCTGCGGCCCTTCTTTTATCCTCAGGTAGTTCCCTGACTAGCCTGAGGTTAACAAGAGGCGCTGTAGAGCTGCCAGCTTCGATGGCCGATTCACCACAAGCACTATTCCTTACAAATATGTTATACAGATCGGCCTGGGTCCTTATATATTGTATTCTAGAATCTATATATAATGTCTTACTGGTGGTGGGCGAAGCTTATATGCAAAGAAACTGCTGCCAGGTTCATATTAAGGATACCCAAATGAAAAATGTCATGCATGAAAAATGGGCCATGTAAAAACCAAGACGCTGCCCGGAACCATCAGATTTACATCCTAAAAAAGAATTACAGAAATTTGATTGGTTGCATCAGCTGGCCATGTCAACCAATCAGATCACTCCGCTCAGTTTTTAGTGTCAGGTTAAAAAATTAAAGGATACTAAGGACGAAGGATTATTTTTTGCCCAAACTAATCATTATATATGAGGCCCAAGAGTTTTTGGTGTCCACTTAGATTTACACTCGATCCCCTACATTATAAAATACAGCCACTGCTCTATGGATGAATAAATAAAGTGGCCATGACGGCTGCGTTATGAACTTGCATATATGAACCATTTTAGTCATCCATGTTCAGTGTAAACAAACGTTTCTAAAAAGTACTTAGGCCTTTTGCATCAAATATTTTACCTCAGAGGAGCTTAGGGCCTAGTGGTGCATAGCAGCCATTCGGTTACCATGGCAACGTGGCCATTTGCGCCTCTGAGATTTGATACCTAGGCTTACATTCCCTAATGGCTGTTACAGTCTAGTCTTGTGACAGGTAGCCGCTCTATGTGAAGCATAGGAAACCACAAAGTATAGGCCGGATAAAAGCAGCCATTTTTTTTTCTTTATCATACTGAAAAAGCATTGGCAGAGAAATGCTCAAAATGGCCGCCGTGGATAGTAAAAATTGTATCAAATGCTCATCATATTGGTCCAAGTTATAGCTCTTTTTTTTTTTAATATACTTAGACAAAGCTGTCCTCCTGGCACTGGTACTGCCGTAACACTTTACTTGGCATCGCCAGTCTGAATGGTTAAAAAAAATGTAAGAAAAAACAACGTGGGTCCATCATGACAGACGCTGGCTGTAAACTTGCAAATCTTGTCAGATAAAAATTACAAATCGCCTCCAAAAAGTTCCGCTTTGGAGTAGTTTTTGCAAAAAAAGCTGGCAAACTCAATGTTAAAAAACAAAGAATAAAGTGTAAAAATGCAAATTTTTGAATTAAAAGCATAAATAAAAACTTATAATAAATAGTCAATATTCTTTAGAAAAAAAAGAAGTAAAGGGGTAAAGTGCAAATGGAAGCACCAGGGATTCGTGTGGTCTTGTTAAATCCGAATCTGGTAGCCGACATCATTGAGTGTGCTGAGGTCCGCTGGCGTCTTGTCCATCATGGCCGGCCTGGGAAGAAAAACACAGAAAGAGGTGACTGGGTGTACACGTCACAAAAGAGTAAGCGTCTCCTACTCTAAACTATCTATTCATGGTCACGCTCACCAACCATACCAAATGTATGTTTTTATATACGATGGTATTTTGGGGGCTCTAGTTAAAGGGGGCAAAGCAGGCAGAATTGCACTCCGCTGAAGTAAGTTCACGTGTGGCAATTTTTCGGTGGCAAACTGGAAACAAAATCTGCATGTATTATATTTAGAATGAGAATTCACCTCAGATTTTACCAGGACTAAGGGGATAAACATGTCCAGGGTCAGAGAACCAGGAGGATAGCGGATCAGAGAAAAGGGACAACAAAATAGGTGGTCAGAGGAGGTCCATGGTCAGGCAGCAGTATATTAAAACATAGATGTATGAAGCCAACAAGCACCAATGAGAAAAACGCTACGACTGGCAGAGATCTGGGACTAACTGCTCAGCCAAGTAGCTGGGCAATCAAAGCAAACAGGGAATATCTGAAGAAGCCCAGCATCTCCAAGTCTCAGATTGGATGTTGACCTGTCAATCAGCACACCAATAGCTCAGCAAGTCTCTGGCACTGGATTGGACAACCGGACTGAGCTGTCACTCATCAAACCGACAGCTTAGCATAGCCATGATTCCATAGAGCAGCAAACTCACTCACTGCGCCCAAGACACACTAGACAGAGGAATTGGACACCCTATCCTGACACTGCAGGTATTCGAACCACAATTTACTTGAAAACATTCAGAATGAACTATCTTAATCCATGGGCCCTACAGACCCCTCATTCTAGCATTATGGGGGTGCCTGCAGTCAAGCCATAAATATACCACTTTCCTAATGTTATCTGTTTGTTGGAAAGTTGGATGATATTAGAGTGTAACCGATTGTTTGACAAGGCTGTCATTATCGGGGCATATCTGTAGTAGGAGCAGAAGTCGCCATCACACCTAAGTCCACAAGCCTGAGAGGCCTGAAAAGTTTATTTGGCCAATAAGAAAAGGACACTGGTAAAGACTTTGTATCGGGGCCCACAAGCTTTACATTACGTGACTGGTCATAATTGGAATCATTTACTTTACAAAAAAACCAACTAAATACATATAATAATTGTAATAAAAAAAACTAAAAATATATTATGATAAATATAAAACAAAGTAAAAAAAAAAAAAAGTTTCCAGAATCATGTCCTGACATCATGGGAGAAATCCTGACCTTCTAGTAATGTCAGATAGTAATGTGAAGCTGTCAGTCTGACCTGGATTCATTCCTGGGTATTCTGCTCATCCTGGAATCCTGTGACGCAGCAGCAGCTGGCAGCAGAGTGGCAGCTGGCAGCAGAGTGGCATCTTTCCCTCTTGACCTCCTCCATATATCAGGACGGTGATGTAGTGATTCCGCAGATAGACTCCTATATTATTACTAAATCCCACGCTCGAAATATTTCTAGACCAGGGGTGAATGGAGGAAGACTGGCGCTGTGATGCAAGTACTATAATTATCAGCACAGCTCAATGGGGCAGCAGTGTCACACGTGCCAGGATTGTTAATTCATGGGTAAATATAGGTCTTTGTGTCATGGCGTCCTCCCAGCTGCCACGTTTACTGTAGGTTATGTTTGGATACATGTCACTTATTTCTGTCTTTGGCTCTTGTGTAATCCTTAACAACAGTAGTATTTACAGGGGTGAAAGAATTAGGCTCAGCTCAATGGAGAGGGTTGGCATGACTTGGCGCATCACCGAGAGGGGAGTACGGTTACATGAGGCAGCAGAATCTTTAATTATAAGGTTACGATTAACTTAATACCAGCCAACGTCACTCACCAGCCCGCCACCTGCGTGGCACCAAAACACACGACTATTAACTCCTCACAGCCGAGGTCAATCTTCACTAGTTCATATTTATTTCTTGCTACATCATAATTTATTTATTTTTACAGGAGTTTTCTCATGAAAATAAATGGCTAAAATTGCAACTTTGCAATATAAATATTCTTAAGAACAGAGAATGTAGAGCTATTCAGTTCTATAATTACGGCTCGTTAGTAAGTAAGGCTCAGCAAGAACTGCATATCTATCCATTCAGTGAGGGAAATAAGTATTTGATCCCTTGCTGATTTTGTAAGTTTGACCACCTGACAAAGACATGAACAGTCTATAATTCTCTCTGAATCACCAAGGTGTTCATTGGCAAACTTCAGACGGGCGCGCATGTGCCTTGTTGAGCAGTGGGACTTTGCGGGCACTGGAGGATTTTAATCCTTTACGGTGTAATGTGTTACCAATAGTTTTCTTGGTGACAGTGATCCCAGCTGCCTTGAGATCATTAACAAGTTCCTCCTGTGTAGTTTTATGCTGGTCTCTCACCTTCCTCCTGATCCTGGATACCCCACGAGGTGAGATTTTGCATGGAGCCCCAGATCGATGTGGATTGACCTCATTTTGTATTTCTTCCATTTTCTCCTAATGCACCAACAGTTGTCTCCTTCTCCCCCAGCTTTGTCTTACTTATGGTTTTGTAGCCCATTCCAGCCTTGTGCAGGTCCAGGATCTTTTCCCTGACATCCTTAGAAAGCTCTTTGGTCTTGCCCATGTTGTAGAGGTTAAAATCTGACTAATTAATGGAGTGTGTGGACAGGAGACTTTTATACAGGTGACAATTTAAAGGGGAACTCCGGGGAGAGAAAACTTTTTAGTATAGTCGCTGCCCTCCTACATGATGAAGCAGAGCTGTACACTGCAGTTCTAGGGTCTATGGATTGCTTATAAATCAATAAAATCATATGTGCTCTCAGTGGCGTAACTAGAGTCTGGTGGGCCCTGGTGCGAAATTTAGACCAGGCCCCCTCAATAGAAACAGTCATGAACCAACAACTCAAGTTCAGATGCACTGGCAAGTGCAGCAGACCCCAATGATAAAGTTGGGAGGGGGGGGGCAAACCAGGTGCAAAATGCAGATGAGACAACCACTCTCAGCCTACAATATCATGAAGCGAGTGGTTGGCTGGCATTGGATATGCACACAAATGGGGTTTGAGTAGAGCGCCAGTCACACAGATGTGTGATGCACAGTGTTTGGCTCTCAGCCTATTAGTTACATCCACGCTATTAGATCAGGGAGGCTGCTCAGCACTATATAAGTGCACTCCACAGGACAGACACTCCATTGGGCCTGGCTGCATCGTGCATCAAAATGTGCAAAAAAAAAAAAAGATAGCTAATTAAAAATGATATAAAATTAGAATAATGTGAGGTATTGGTCAATATTTGTCCAAAATACGCAAGTTCGTAACCCAACGTCAAGGGTCCCTATGCTTATGAGCCCGTACACTACATTCAAAAACAAATTGTGTGACGGCTCCCTATGCAAATCTCATTTTTGAATGCATGTCAATACCAGCAATCACCCTCTCCATGATACGGTCGGCTGAGAGTGGTTGTCTCAGCACCTGGTTTGCCCCCACCTTTATCATTGAGGTCTGCTGTATCCTACCAGTGCATCTGAACCTGTGTTAATTAATGGCTGCTTATGGTGATTTTTTAAATTTTCTATGTCCTTTTCTGTGAATCTGCCCTTGTGTAGGTTACCGGCCACCTCTGTAGTCAATCAGTGATGGCCTGTCTCCTAAACAGCGCACGCTTATAAGGACTTTACTTCTACGAATGCTGGATCCACCAAGCTTCAGAGCCCCGATGCTCTTCCGATGCTGCAGAAGTAGAGTTGTCTCTTCGTGCAGCGTTACAGAGCCCACAGTGGAGATCAGCAGTGCAATGATGCCGCTGGTCCAAACTGTGAAGCTTCAGGGATATAGAAAGATTTTCAGCTCACCTGATAAATGTAGAGAGGAAGTCCAATATAACTGGTCAGACGGTGCAAGAACTAGTGTAGGCACACTGAAGTATACAGGGGAAACATGTGGAGCATCATCGTCAATGACACTATGACTAGGACCACTAACCTGGTCGAAACGCGTATGGGTGACCTGCAGGTCCAATAGCCCAAATGTGTCCCATGACTTTATTTAAAAAATTCTTAAAAATGAAATAAACATGGAATTTTAAATATCTTTTCCTGTTCATTGATGAAGGTGCTGGACATTCGTCTCCCGTGAAGCTTCGGGAGTATCCTGCACTTTGACCAAGCAGAAAGCTGGGATGCAGGCGAGAGGTGTGCTCCTAAAAGTAGAAGCTAACCCTTTAACTGTGATGATTACTGCACTCTCATCGACACAACCTTTCTGGTATAGCTGTACTTTACTATCATTTATGTATCCTGTATATTTAAGAAATGAGTTACGTTACTTTTATTTAATTAGTAGATATTATCTTTGCCACAAGACAAATCATATAATAGAATTCTGCTCCGGCAAAAGGAAAGGAAAAGGAATAACTAGATATTCCAAAAAGGCTTAGTGCAAATAGTACTGACTTTAACAGATAGATAGATAGATAGATAGATAGATAGATAGATAGATAGATAGACAGATAGATAGACATATAGAGTAAATCTTAAATCTCACAATACTTACGATTTATCTCTCCGACACGCGCGTCTATGGGGGCTGATACGGACTCTTGGAGGAGAAACCGACTTCCCTCGTCTTTCTTTCACAGGAGACTGAGCACTTGAAGACTTCAGGATCTAAGAGAAGAATAAAAAAAAGTTCAGTGAACGGCAATGTTTTTCCCCACACTGCAATCATTCTTATATGACCCTCCCTTATTTCTCCGTACAGTTTATATACTCCTCCCCTTTAGGACTGTTCTATCATCTTTTTTAGTAATTGCATATAAACCTTGTGTGATGCTTTAGAATTGCTCCTGCCCACAGATGACAGAGTGATGCGCATGCGTCGGGAATGCATGGTGCATGCAAAACTCCTATTATATGGAATCAGGTTTCTGAACCCCCCCCCATCACCCCCAGCAACGACAGATTTTGTCAGGTGATGCTGAGACCAGACATTTTCTACTTTGGGAATTGTAGTATTACCACTTACATAAATTGCCACCTACGGCCAGCTACAATCCGCTATAAAGAGCCAATACCGGTCACGTCTAAAGGCTGAGTCTGGTATGACTGATATGACTTTTTTTAATGTTTTGGACAATAGGAGTTAAAATGCAAAAAAAAAAAAAAGGCAGAATTGTGTAACTGTATCTAGGGTATGCAGCTCCGCCACGGTCAGTATCATCATAGGCTTATATACAGATGTCGGCAACCAAGATTATATTAAATTCATGCATTCTATAAAACGGAATAATTACACTTCTTAAGTACTGGATGTTCTTGACTCTAAGTATCCATGTCTCTATGAAAGTAGAATAAGGAAAAAAATATGTGTCCATGGCAACAGATAAAAAGTGTTCTATTCCGAATGGACTGAAATAAAGGGCGGCTCCACATCAAGCTGCGGCCTCCCCCCAAGAGTAAAGAAAGCAGCACGTACTCAGAAAGCTGCTGTGGTTAATGGAAGAGCTATATGATTTTATGTAATTGTAATGTAAATTGTAGCATATATATACATACACATAGCATATATAGCATGTATATGTAGCATTGGAAAAGTATTCCGAAACTTGATAACTATTAAGTGAGCACTGCCATGCTCCGGTACTTGAAATGAGAAGTTGGACACTCGGGCAGGCTTGACTTCTCAATTGAAAATAATGGAAGTCAAGGGGGAACTCGAGCATTTTTCCCGGAAGATCTTCCAGAATAATGCTCGAGTTCCCCATTGACTTCCATTATACTCACAAAAAAAGAGGAGAGGTCCAGCACCAATGTAAACCTTCATAAAGGACAAAAGTTTTAAATGGGTGCTGGCCCGCTCCTCTTTTCCTGCATGTTTCTAATGGACGCCAGCCACATGGATCTCCTCTCAGGATTACAATCCCGGGCGAGATTCAGTGAGTGAGCGGATTTAGCTTTCTTTTTTTCTTGACTTCCATTATACTGGGTACACAAATTGTGCCCGTCCGAGCATGCAAAGTAGTGCCTGCTCATCACTATTGATAATCAATTATTTCTAAATAACATATTATATTAGTAGTATTCATAATTAACAATAAATATTATTATTCATTCTCATTATTTTTTTTTACAGGTACATACCCCTTAAAAGGCTTTTTTTTTTTAATTCAAAAACAAAACAATCAACTGTGATCTATAGGGAAACTTATTGCATGTTACCTTTTCACTAAAGCGCCATCATGGGAGAAATTAGGTATTAGACAATGCACAATGTGGTGTCTGGGTAACATAGGACAGGATAGGTCATCCAAAGAGAGAGATTCCCTTGTAACCTATCCCCAATCTGGCTAAGGCCGACTTCACACCACGGTTCGGAGATGTCAGGTTCTGTCCGGTGTTTTGCAGGATGCACCAGCACCGGACAGAATCTGACAGCATCAGATAAGCACAAACTGAGGACAAATATGGCCTCTGATCCTGTTTTGTACAGGATTCGTTTCAGTACGTCTATGCTGCTGTCTAGTCCTGAAATTTCAGATCGCACGTGCAGGAGCGCTGCCAGCGGTGCTGAAATTTCAGCCGTAGTGCTCTCCATGGTGCTGAACGTCAGCGCTGGCTCTGAAATGCTGCTGCTGTCCATGGTGCTGAATGAGTGCAGCTGCATTTCAGAGCCAACGCTCCTCAGTAAAAGGCACCTGGGAACCTGTCTGATTTTTTGTTGGATCCGGGGCGATCCGGCGCACATAGGGTCCCATGTTATGGGCGCCGGATCGCCCTGGATCTGGAAGGATCCGGTTTTGTTCCTTTTTTGCACTGGAAACAAAAAATGATGCAGACTTTGATTTTGTGTCCGGGGCAAAAAACAAACACAACCGGATCCAGCCGGAAAGACACAAAACCGGAGACCAATTAACAGCAATCTGGCACCATAGGGATACATGGTGGTAAAACCTAATCAGGTTCGTTCCGGTTTACATCGAACCGTACCAGAAAGGTAAAAACCGTGGTGTGAAGCTGGCCTAAGAGATGAGGATTCCTAATACAAGCTATAAAAATGGGTTGTCAAAAGCAGACAGCCATATAAAAAGTCTGAGCACATTGAGTAGACAGTGCGTGTTCTTTAGGCTATGTGCACATTGCACTAAGTATGCAGCAGCGTGTTCTGTAAGCAAACTCTATGGGATCCTAGAAGTCTTGTCCCAATGATGCGGTTTTTTTTCAGCAGCAGATACACTGTGTATTTAGTGCAGGAAAATCTTGCTTCAGGTTTTCCCGCACTAAATACACCATCTCCCCGTCTCTATCTCGCCCAGAGCGAGCCCCCCTCTTAACAGAAAGGGCTTGTGCCTTATGTTAATATTTGTAAATGTGATTAAAATTTATTTGGAGCATGTATATAATCTGTGGGGACCTGGTGAGGGGCTGCATGATCGTGTAAAAACTACTACTTTATTATAAGCACTGTTTGATGTCCCATCGGCTTTTGCAGCCAGAATGGGGACTTCTCTGCTACACAATTTGCGTAAGAGCGGGAGTTAGGCCTATTCTGAAAGATGTCTACACACTAAGCTGTCAGATTTGGCGTAGGAGGGCGATCTACGCCACTTTTGACAGTTCAGTGTGAACACAGTCTAAGGCTGCGTTCACACATTTTCGTATTTTGCTGCGCATTTTTGCGCGCGCTTTTTGCCGCGTTTTTCGGCCGCGCAAAAAAGCGCAACAAAATACGCAGGGGCTTTCACACACTGCGCTTTCTTTACTCCAGAAAGCACAGTGATGTCACAGAGGGGAGGAAGAATCCTGCTTCCTCCTCCCCTCTGTGACAGCCCCATTAGATTTCACAGTGTATTAATATACACTGTGAAATCTAAATTAAACAGAGGCAAATGTATGTAAAATAAAAAAGAATGAATACTTCACCTGTCCGGTGCCTTCTCCCGGTGTCTGGTGCCTTCTGCCGCTCTCCGGTTCCAAGTGAGAGGTGTACTGAGAAGACCTGTGGTGACGTCAGAGGGGGGGCGTTCCCGGGGCGTTCCCAGCTCTGATTGGCTGTTCGCGGTCATGTGATATGTATCACATGACCGCGAGTGCCCGGGAACGCCCCTCTGACATCACCACAGGTCCTGTCAGTACATCTCTCACTTGGAATCGGAGACCAGATAGCAGCAGAAGGCGTCGGACAGGTGAAGTATTCATTCTTTTTTATTTTACATACATTTGCCTCTGTTTAATTTAGATTTCGCAGTGTATAGTAATACACTGTGAAATCTAATGGGCGGCCACAGCTGTCACAGAGGGGAGGAGGAAGCAGGATTCTTCCTCCCCTCTGGGAGAATACGCAGAAGTAGCTGCGTAAACAATTGACATATCAATTGTTTATGGAGCTGCGCTTTCTCCCGGAAAACGCAGTGCGTATTTTTACGCAATGTCTGCACTGCAAAGTGAATTTCCCATTCACTTTGCAGGCAGACAAAAGGCACATTGCGTATTTTGAAAAGCGCGCGTAAAAAAACGCGGCAAAATACGCAATGTGTGAACGCAGCCTAAGAGTCTGATTCCTCATTTGCTTTCTTTTGAAATCACTCTTATTGGCCTTGTGGTACTGGTTGACTTTTTTGCCTCGGGTTCTTCAGAATTAAACACCTGTATCATGAACGTAAGACTAAATAAAAAAATCTCTTTATCTTTGACCTGTTTTGCAAGTTTTTAGGGTAAAAAATATTGCACGTTTTGCTAAATGCAGCAAAATCTGTTCCCCAATAACAGGCGTATATAAATTCTCACTGGGGAAGCGGGTTGTGGACAGGACTGGGGTGCATTTGTGATAAGTTTTGCAATTTCAAAAAAAAAAAAAAATCAAAATGGGTTATCATCCATATATCATGCATTTTTTACAGATACATTACAATAATAAAGACAGGATATGGCATTTGACCTTTATTATTTATTAAATTGTTCATGAACAAACCGGATGCCAGATGGACAAAACAGACAAATTGCTGCCACTGAACTCTGCCTCCAACAGCCAATCACAGAAGCCCACTCTCTGTGACTGTGTCTGTGATTGGCTGTTGTGCACCCACCCATTGTGCCTGTGATTGTGATTGGACTGAGGACTTCCCTTGCTGCTGTGAGTGAACTCAGGTGATCCCAATGCCGGAACGTCGGACAACCATGCCGTCGTGTTCTGCAATCCGGCAGCGGGGTCACCTGAGATCACTGACAGCAGCAGGGAAGTCCTTAGCCCAATCACAATCACAGACGCTGGCACAATGGGTGGGTGTGCAACAGCCAATCACAGACAGTCACAGAGAGTGGGCTTCTGTGATTGGCTGTTAGATGCAGATTCCAATGCATACAGGGGAAGTTAATGAGCGCGACCCGGAAGCAAGTGTGACTGTTTTTCTTCCTTTTACAGCCCTCTCTGGCCAGACCCGCAACCGAACAGTAACACAGACTTCAAGGAAGTCCAGGTTCGAGGTCCGTGACCGAATACTCAGTGTTTGTTGCCAAACATGACAACTTCTGTTCTTTGTAAATTTTTGTGCATATCTATGTCTTACACGATTGTCCTTGTATTTACCCACAGCGGCGCTTTGGTAAAGGTCACAGAGTAGTGACCGAAACGTCAGCTCCACTGTCGCACCTGTCTATTTGCACCAAGATTCAAAATAAATTACCACCTTCACTTGAACTACATTTGGAGTGTGCAGTGTTCCTTTGATCGTTACTCAGTGTTTGGTACGGACCCCAAGCTTTATCGTTCTGATTTGCCCATCACTACTCAAATGTACAACAGAACTCAAAAAGTTCTCATCTTCCAATAGATTCTCATCCATTACCGCAATAGAGCATGGTCTCCATCCCTTAGAGGACTACCGTATCCCTACAATACATGGACAACCTATATATTTTAAAGGACATGACGTAATACTTCTTTTCTCCTTTCTCGGTCCTACAAAAAAACAATTGTAACAAAAAAAGTGTAAAAATAAATAAATTGGTGTTTGGCTTATTATCAGAGAAGAACCCTATGAAACTACCTACATAGAGGTAGACAAAACCCCAAACACATCAAAATTCACAACATGGAATAAAAATAACATTTGTACTAGAATATTACCACTTAAACCAATAAGCAAAGATCTAGATGACAGCTAGGATGAGCTATTGGGGCGATGTGGAACGAAACCAACCCACATTCAATATACTATATACAATTATTACCCTATATTTCATGAGTCAACAGCAGGAACCCCCGATGTACGTTTCGTATCTTTTTCAGAAAGGTAAGAACTCTAAGATCTTTGCTTATTGGTGTACCGTCTACTGTTTTGTTCTAGTTATTACTTATGCAGATAGCAGTTTATACATCTTCTATAGTTACCAAGTTTTTCTATATAGGTTGCTTTAGTGATTATCTAATACAGAGAATATTGTAGTATTGTGTAGCCTGAGACAGCTCCTCCTAGGGTAATAGCATAGTGGTTTATTTATTGCTCTGCCTGGATTTTGTCCTCCTATCTAATACCACTGATTACAGTGTATATACGGATATACATTCTTTCTAGGTGGTATTCTTGTGGCTTTTTGTACCACTCTTCACTATTTATTGTGTGCAGAAAAAATAATACATCATTACAATGTATTGTGTTCAGCGTTGCACCTGTATACATTACATGATGGAGTGCCACAGCTTTTTCTTGTTTAGATTATGGGGTCACATCCTTTGTTGGGCACCGTTCCCCATAGACCGTAGGTAGGTGTTATTGTTCTCTGTTAGCAGGTTCCTACTCGCCCATTCAAAACAAGGTTTTTAAATCCAAATACTGCCTATTACTAAGCATAGGAACCCAGTAAGAGAGACACGTCTCAACGTGGCTACTGCGAGGTTATCGATATGGCTATATTTATAACCTAAGTGTCTTATTTTTTCATGTCTCCTGAGCTGTAACGCTGTTCTATTACATGTCTTTGCATTTCAGAGTGTCGCTATCTTTATTGTTACCATTTATTGTGAGTATGCCCCTGTACCCCATACTTGAGCTATACCCTTAATTTGATGTACGGTACTTGTATGTCATTTGGATTTAAGCTAATAATGTATTGTTTTATGTACATCCTTGTATATTCCATGTAAACCTTGCTTCTCTCAGCATTTATTCACCTATATTCATTACACTGATTTTTTAAGTGATGACACTACTAAAAATGTTAGTTTTATCGCATCTTGTGAATTTTTATGTGTTTGGGGTTTCGTCTACCGCTATTTAGGTAGTTTTATATGGTTCATTTCAGTATCCCTATTTCTCATTTAGGCCTTTGATCGGCATATGTTATTCTCGAAGAAACCTTTCAAAAAAGGTCACTCTTTATAGACAACAATGCATATCATACGTCCAAAAATTAGGACGTTTGAAGACAACCCCACATATCTGTAGAAAACAAACTTTCTTATTTGCCCAATGTCTAAGTTCTTGCATTGTCTCATGTCAGCCTGATGCTATGACAAGGCCAAAATGATGTCTGGATTATACAGTTACACCTTAACACATCATCATTACCATCTGTGGTATGCCGGTAAGGTACACGACTCATTAATGAAAGGTGGAGGCCTCACTGAGCCTTACAATTACCATAGATAACAATTGAGAATCCAGCTTGCCACTATCAGAGGCTGGTCATGAACAAATTATAATGAGGTCAATATGGGCGGCAGCCCAGGGCCCAGACCTCTGAGGGGACTCACGGTAAATTGCCCCCCATTATAATTCGCAGGCACTGCTGATTTTAAACTTGGTGTGATGCCGCTGCCGCCCCCGCTCGCCTCGCCCTCCTTCCTCCCTCCTGCACGTCAGAGGACATAGCAAGACGACCGCGCCGCAGATGCAGACTGGAGCCTCCAGGAGGACATGAATATGTCATAAATGTCTATGGTTGGAGTTTTCCCTAAAAAAAGTGTTCAGGTCAAGGACAGACAAATTACAAAGGATTATATAGTCGCCTCTCCACCCACCTTCATCCTCATGTCCCGGGCATGTTTCTCCAGTTCCTTCTTGACATCAGCCCGCACCATCTTCCCCATGTTGATGACCAGATACCTCCATTCGATAGGCTGGAACGTGTGGGCATCGTGGGGGACATATAAACCAATTTTGACCTTCTTCACGGTGTGAGAATACTTTTTGTAAGAGTCTTCGAAGTCAAAGATGAGCTCGCTCAAAGTCTTGAAAGTCATAGGTTTATCCATAAGATCTGATCTTCGGCTCATGCCCAGCGTCCCGTATCGCCCATTGTGGTGGATCCCCAGGACAACATGGTGGAAGAAGTTCCCTGAGAACTGGGTTTTAAAGCTGATGGGGAACCGCTCCACACTGGTCTGACCGTTTGTTAGATATCTGTAGTACTAAATTAAGGAATTTATTCTATTAGGAAAATACTTTAGTATGAAGAATTATGAAAACAATATCCTGGCACAGTCATTATATGGCACGGTAAAGCGATATCCTGGCACACACCTTGTACTGCACGGTATAGCGTTATCCTGGCTCAGTCATTATACAGCACGGTAAAGCTATATCCTGGCACACACCTTGTACTTCACGGTATAGCGTTATCCCGGCACAGTCATTATACGGCACGGTAAAGCGATATCCTGGTACACTCATTATACTGCACAGTATATCGATATCCTGGTACATTCACTATACTGCACGGTAAAGCGATATCCCGGTACACTCATTATACTGCACGGTATAGCGATATCCTGTACACTCATTATACTGTCACACTCATTATACTGCATGGTATAGCGATATCCTGCCACACTCATTATACTGCATGGTATAGCGATATCCTGGCACACCTTGTACTGCACAGTATAGCGATATCCTGGTACACTCATTAAGCTGTACAGTATAGCGTATACTGTCACACTCATTATACTGCATGGTATAGCGATATCCTGCCACACTCATTATACTGCATGGTATAGCGATATCCTGCCACACTCATTATACTGCATGGTATAGCGATATCCTGGCACACTCATACTGAATGGTATAGCGATATCCTGCCACGCTCATTATACTGCATGGTATAGCGATATCCTAGCACACTCATTATAATGCACGGTATAGCGATATCTTGGTAATCACCTTGTACTGCATGGCATAGTGATATCCTGGCACACTCATTATACTGCACAAAATAGCAGTATCCTGGCACACTCATTATACTGCACAAAATAGCAGTATCCTGGCACACTCATTATACTGCACAATATAGCAGTATCCTGGCACACTCATTATACTGCACAAAATAGCAGTATCCTGGCACACTCATTATACTGCACGGTATAGCGATATCTTGGAACACTTATTGTACTGCACTGTATATCGATATCCTGGCACACTCATTGTACTGCATGGTATAGTGATATCCCGGCACATGCCCTATACTGACCCACTGATATTCCCTGACACGCTCCCTCAACACACAACAAAAGAAATTATCATCAATTCACCAACTCTGAACAAAAGGATGGATCCTAAAAAGCATTGCACGGCCGCAAGCTGGATGTAACATTTCTGCAGAGCTCGGATGTCGCTTCCAGTTTTATCACGATGACCTTTACCTATTATTACCTTATCCAGTTATTGCAAAACTGCACAGCAAGGCACAAAATCAAAAGGAAAACTGCTGCAGAAAACGGATATGACCATCTACACCCTAGAAGATGCAAGGTTCGCCAAGGATCAATAGTATGTTAACAGAGGAATCAGCAGCAAAATAGTGACAACTGGCTCCAATATATACATGATCAGGCAGATTTAACATCCAAAAATATTGGAATCACCAATAAATAATAGGTATGGCAATCTTTATGGTGATTTTCTGTGCCAATTTGTGGCCCACGACCATTATATATGGTCAAAAGTATTTAAGGCATACCTACTGCTTTAGGTGACTTACAGGTGTGAACATGAGGAATAACACTATTTCATTCCATTATACGACTTGTATCCTGCACTTTTCACCAGTTCACTCCTTTGCAGGCTCTTTCTTATTTTAAGTTGCCTCTGAGCTGTTGGGAGGTCACTTGCTGCTCTGATATCTCCCATTTACAGCACATAGAGGGATTACAGCTCTCCTGTCACCTGTAGGGCATGGACAAAAGCAGCAGCAGCATGGAGGAAATTATACAGCTTTGTAGCTATGAATCCAGAACTAAGATGAGATAAACACTTGCTAGAAAGCAGCAACAAAATCTGTATCTCTCTTTCTCTGCTCCTTCACCCCTTCTTTTCCCCCTCTCCAAAGACTTTACTAAACTTCTGTAATCTGATCAGTCAAAACAGAGCAATATTTAACTTTTGGATTCTAGTTTAGAACATTTCTATTTACTTTCTGTAGTAAGTTGAAAAAAAACAGAGCTCACAGGTATTCTACAAGCCTACTTCTCATCTCTAATAACCTCCCTGTCTCACAATCCTAAACAGCTATTCAAAACATTCAATTCTCTACTCCGTCCCCCAGCACCTTCTCCCTCTCCTCTTATCTCTGCTGAAGACTTTGCCTCTCTTTTCAAACAGAAGTTTGATAACATCAGAGAAAGCTTTGATCCACTGTTCCCACAGCCCCTCTTCATAATTGCACAGCCCTCCACTTCCAAAGCCAGCTTTTCCACCATGACAGAAGATCAGCTCTTCTCCCTTCTGTCAAGAACACCTCACCACCAGTGCCCTTGACCCGCACCCATCCCACATCATTCCCAACCTCACCACAGTCTTCATCCCAACCCTAACCCATCTCTTCAACTTATCACTAACTACTGGTGTCTTCCCCTCATCCTTTAAACATGCCTTTATCACACCCATGTTCAAAAAGCCCTCCTTCGACCCATCCTCTGTGTCCAGCTATCGCCCCTTATCACTTCTCCCCATAGCCTCTAAACTACTGGAACAGTATGTCCATCTTGAACTGTCCTCCCACCTCTCCTCCTGCTCCCTCTTTCACCGGTTACATTCTGGCTTCCGACCGCATCACTCTACTGAAACTGCCCTAACTAAAGTCACCAATGACCTACTAACTACCAAGAGCAAGCAACACTTTTCTGTCGTCCTCCTCTTAGACCTGTCATCTGCCTTCAACACTGTAAACCATTCCCTTCTGTTACAGATCCTCGAATGTCTTGGTGTCGCAGACTTGGCCCTCTCCTGGATCTCTTCATATCTAACAGACCGGACATTGTGTCTCCCTCTCCCACACCACCTCCTCAAATTATCCCTTATCTGTCGGTGTCTCCCAAGACTCAGTTCTAGGACCACTACTTTTCTCCATTTACACCTTTGGCCTGGGACAGCGCATAAGAGTCCCATGGCTTCCAGTACCATCTCTACTCTGATGACACACAGATCTACCTCTCTACACCTGACATCACCTCCTTACTAACCAAAATCCCACAATTTCTGTCCATTATTTCATCTTTTCTGCTCGATTTCTACAACTGAACATGGACAAGACAGAATTTATCATCTTTCCCCCATCTCACTCTACCCCTCCACCAGACCTATCCATCAAAGTCAATCGCTGCTCACATTCCCCAGTCCTGCATGCTCGGTGCTTCGGAGTGATACTTGACTCTGCCCTCTCTTTCAAGCCACATATCCAAGCCCTTGTCACCTCCTGCCGACTCCAACTCAAATATATTTCCCGCATCCATACATTTCTTGACCAAGATACTGCAAAAACACTCGTGCATGCGCTCATCATCTCCTGCCTCGATTATAGTAATCTCCCAGTCTCTGGTCTCCCCTCTAGCTCCCTTGCACCATTTCAATCTATCCTAAACTCTGCTGCTCGACTAATCCACCTGTCTCCCTGTTATTCCCCAGCCGCACCTCTCTACCAAGCCCTTCACAGGCTTCCTATTGTCCTGAGGCTCCAGTTCAAAACCCTACAACATACAAAGCCACCAACAACCTGTCTCCTCCATACATCTATGCCATGGTCTCCCGGTACTTACCTGCACAGAACCTTCGATCCTCTCATGATCTCCTTCTCTCCTGCTCTCTTATCTATTCATCCCATACAACCGCATACAAGATTTCTCCCGTGCTTCCCCCATACTCTGCAACTCTCTACCCCAACACATCAGACTCTCTCGCCACCATGGAAACCTTCAAAAGGAACCTGAAGACCCACCTCTTCCGACAAGCCTACAACCTGCAGTGATCCTCAGTCTGCTAAACCGCCGCACGACCAACTCTACCCTCTCCTAGTGTATCCTCACTAATCCCTTGTAGACTGTGAGCCCTTGTGGGCAGGGTCCTCTCTTCTGACCTACTCTATCCTCACCCATCCCTTGTAGACTGTGAGCCCTTGTGGGCAGGGTCCTCTCTCCTCATCTAGTTTATCCTCACACATCCTTTGTAGACTGTGAGCCCTTGTAGGCAGGGTCCTCTCTCCTCACCTACTGTATCCTCACCCATCCCTTGTAGACTGTGAGCCCTTGTGGGCAGGGTCCTCTCTCCTCATCTAGTTTATCCTCACACATCCTTTGTAGACTGTGAGCCCTTGTAGGCAGAGTCCTCTCTCCTCACCTACTGTATCCTCACCTATCCTTTGTAGACTGAGCCCTCGTGGGCAGGGTCCTCTCTTATCTACTGTATCCTCACCCATCCCTTGTAGACTGTGAGCCCTTGTGGGCAGGGTCCTCTCTTATCTACTGTATCCTCACCTATCTCTTGTAGACTGTGAACCCTCATGGGCAGGATCCTCTCTCCTCCTGTACCTTGTGTTCCTTATATTGTTTATATATTTGTACTTGTTTATGTATGCTCTTTCCACATGTAAAGTGCCATGGAATAAATGGCGCTATACTAATGAATAATAATAATAATAATATAAATCTAAATATCAGAAAAGAATAGCAATACCCTGCAGAAAGCCTTATAGAGCTATGCTCTACCCCAAAGCATTACTTTATTAATAATCAGTGGCGTAACTTGAATCTCATGGACCTCAATGTGAAAGCTCCAATGGGGCCCCCAATTATTGCAAATCTTGAATAGCATTAGTCTTTTTATATAGGCCAAATAGACTTTTGGGACTCCCTAGGCTCCAGAGCTTGGGTGTGTTTGCAACCCCTGCACCTGTTGTAGTTACGCCCTTATTAATAATCGATTGCTCTCACTTCCCCGGTCACAAATCGAGGGAACGAGAACCTAGTCCTATTTTGTTTTTACAATGTAACAAGTTGCAATACTTGCCTTCACAACTAGAGGGCAGTAAAATATAAGAAATAAAATTAATCAGTGTTTCTTAAAGGGAATGTGTCTTTTTGTTTTGATAGTTGGTAGAGATGAACGAGCCCATGTAAGTACAGGTTCTGGGGGTTCAGTCGGACTTTAGATCAAGTTCTGTTCTGGACCCAAACTTAACCCAAAACTCATTGGGAGTCACTGGTTGAGCAGTTCTGCCCTCCGCTCACATGCAGCTAGCCCTAATCAAACCACTTATGGGGGAGAAGGGTGCAGTTTTATATTTTTTTTGTACACCCTATGTCTGATAATGCTGATTTTACCCCCAGTGCAGCCATTTACACAATGCAAGAGGCTGACACTGGGCTGAGCACAGAGTGTACCCGAGCACAGTGATGCTCGCTCCAGTGGCTTGCATACGGTAAAGCACACACACTCTGGACCCAGGGGCGTAACTACCACTTGTGCAGGGGTTGCGATCGCACCCGGGCCCTGCAGCCTATGGGGGCCCCAAAAGTACCTTTGGCCTATAGAAAAAGACTAATACTATTAAAGATTTGCAATAATTGGGGGCCCCGTTGGAGCTTCCGCATCGGGGCCCCTGGGCCTGAAGTTACGCCACTGTCTGGACCCAAAGACTTTTTGGGCAGTTTGTGTTTGGTATGAACACCAAACGTTAGTCCGGATCGCTCATCCCTGAAGGTTGACCATTTCAGTCAACCTATTCCTTCAATGCAGCTTCTAGAAGATATAACGGGACCAAGAGTGGCCGTTAGTCGGCGGCTCCAAAATCTCATACCAACCATTGACAGAAAATCAATTATGCCAAAATGACAAGGAGAAATGATTGAAATGTATCTACCTGGGGGAAAACCTATGAGCTAGTGAGGAGTGAGCACTTCAATGCTCAAGAAGCTCAGGACTTGTAACAAGCAGCTGGATACTTGGACGTTCTCGGCCCGTGTGTCAAGTATGATGGAAATGAATGGGGAACTCGAGTATTTTTCAGGAAGATCTTCAAGAAAAATGCTCAAGTTTCCCATTGACTTCCATTAGAGTCGCAACCATCAGTGGGTCTAACTGCTCGTTATGAGTACCGAGCACTCTACTCAATACTCTAATTCTAAACAATATATTAATTATAACAGTTATTAATGCTCCAAAGCATCTAAAGTTAAAAAAAAAAGTTAATTATGCAAATATCTTTATTGAAAATCTACAGTTTTGTGAATGTTTTATAAAGAACTGGGACTCCCTGGTTACAGACTACAAACAAACCTTCTACTGCTCTCCTGTCTGCTCCTCTGTTACTGTCTGTAGACGCTCCTTATTGTGTCAGACGTTATAGGGATGCGATTTTGTGGCATTATCGGTTCCCCTCTTCCTCCATCACAGACAGCACAGTTCTCCGATCCTCATAATGGTCACTGATAAGACTACTATGCGACCAGCCCTATCCGCCTCACTCCTCCAATTGAAAACCACTTGTAATGTGTTGAGGTTCGAACCCCTTGACCCCATATTTTGTGGTCGGCTTATCTGCCTGCTGAGCCACAGCAGATACACCTTTTCTCTTGGTGTTTAATATCTGTTAATCTTGCTTTAGTCTTTTAGGTTAACAGATGTTTTTACTTATCCATTCTACTGTCCGATCACCTTTCAGGTGCGGCTATATACATCTTGCCCGTGCTAGTATTTCCTGCTGGTGATATTCTCATTTGCGTGTCCACCCATACTGCTGTTGTACAGTAGTGGCCAAAAGTATTGACACCCCTGCAATTCTGTCAGATAATACTCAGTTTCTTCCTGAAAATGATTGCAATTACAAATTCTTTGGTATTATTATCTTCATTTAATTTGTCTTCAACGAAAAAAACACAAAAATAATTGTCCTAAAGCCAAATTGGATCTAATTCCACAGCAAACATAAAAAAGGGGGTGGACAAAACTATTGGCGCTGTTAGAAAAATCATGTGATGCTTCTCTAATTTGTGTAATTAACAGCACCTGTAACTTACCTGTGGCACCTAACAGGTGTTGGCAATAACTAAATCACACTTGCAGCCAGTTGACATGGATTAAAGTTGACTCAACCTCTGTCCTGTGTCCTTGTGTGTGCCACATTGAGCATGGAGAAAAGAAAGAAGACCAAAGAACTGTCTGAGGACTTGAGAAACCAAATTGTGAGGAAGCATGAGCAATCTCAAGGCTACAAGTCCATCTCCAAAGACCTGAATGTTCCTGTGTCTACCGTGCGCAGTGTCATCAAGAAGTTTAAAGCCCATGGCACTGTGGCTAACCTCCCTAGATGTGGACGGAAAAGAAAAATTGACGAGAGATTTCAACGCAAGATTGTGCGGATGGTGGATAAAGATCGACTAACATCCAAACAAGTTCAAGCTGCCCTGCAGTCCGAGGGTACAACAGTGTCAACCTGTACTATCCGTCGGAGTCTGAATGAAAAGGGACTGTATGGTAGGATACCCAGGAATACCCCACTTCTTACCCCGAGACATAAAAAAGCCAGGCTGGAGTTTGCCAAAACTTACCTGAGAAAGCCTAAAACGTTTTTGAAGAATGTTCTCTGGTCAGATGAGACAAAAGTAGAGCTTTTTGGCCAAAGGCATCAACATAGAGTTTACAGGAAAAAAAAAAGAGGCATTCAAAGAAAAGAACATGGTCCCTACAGTCAAACATGGCGGAGGTTCCCTGATGTTTTGGGGTTGCTTTGCTGCCTCTGGCACTGGACTGCTTGACCGTGTGCATGGCATTTTGAAGTCTGAAGACTACCAACAAATTTTGCAGCATAATGTAGGGCCCAGTGTGAGAAAGCTGGGTCTCCCTCAGAGGTCATGGGTCTTCCAGCAGGACAATGACCCAAAACACACCTCAAAAAGCACTAGAAAATGGTTTGAGAGAAAGCACTGGAGACTTCTAAGGTGGCCAGCAATGAGTCCAGACCTGAATCCCATAGAACACCTGTGGAGAGATCTAAAAATGGCAGTTTGGAGAAGGCACCTTCACATATCAGGGACCTGGAGCAGTTTGCCAAAGAAGAATGGTCTAAAATTCCAGCAGAGCATTGTAAGAAACTCATTGATGGTTACCGGAAGCGGTTGATCGCAGTTATTTTGGCTAAAGGTTGTGCAACCAAGTATTAGGCTGAGGGTGCCAATACTTTTGCCTGGCCGATTTTTGGAGTTTTGTGTGAAATGATCAATGTTTTGCTTTTTGCTTCATTCTCTTTTGTGCTTTTTCATTTAAGACAAAGTAAATGAAGATAATAATACCAAAGAATTTTTGATTGCAATCATATTCAGGAAGAAACTGAGTATTATCTGACAGAATTGCAGGGGTGTCAATACTTTTGGTCACAACTGTATATGCCAGTCATTGAATAACCAGTTAAGAGTTTATGTCTCTACTCTTTTTGCTCTTCACTCTGCACCTATCTTCTGTTAGCAGTTAGGAAGTGGGTACAATAATACTATCTAGCTGGTACACCCCAGGCTGTGGGACTGACCTCTTCTAAGCTGAGAGGTCGGTGCCCAAGAGAAAGCACAGGACGCTCCATTTGTCCACCCGGTCTCCACTGAGCAGGGAGACGAGTGCCCATCACGCGGTTCCCTGCTGTCTGCTCGTTCCTCTATGCAGCTCCCCTGTCCCCTTACTCACTCTGCCGGCGGTCCCACACCATCCTCTTGCACGTCCTCCATCTCCTTCTGCTCCCAAGGCCTGTGTCCTTCCTACACATCCTCCAGGAGTGTGCTTGGGAGATGCGCTCCACCCACTCCCAAGATTTAAAGGGCCAGTACACATGATGCTCTTTTCAACTAATTGCCCCTTCTGACTAGCTACATCTATATATGGCACCGTCCCCTTAAGGGAGGTGCCTGAGCAACACCGCCTGCCCCTAGTAGTAACAAATATTGAAGGAACTCCGGCACCAGACTTGTTGCAGTTAAAATTCCAGATCTTTATTCAGACATCCTTAAAAGCATTAGTGGGGTACGCAGCTACATCTATATATGGCACCGTCCCCTTAAGGGAGGTGCCTGAGCAACACCGCCTGTCCCTAGTAGTGTTGCCTTCTCTCAGGTCCCTGTCCCGATCCCTTCCATTCATCTTGGCATTATCTGTCTTGTCTCATACTAGAGCCTGCCATGTGTACCTACGGACCATCACGCCAATATGCCACCTGTCCATCCTGCAGTGGATCCACCACGTTGTCTCAGAACCCGCTACACCTGTACGAGCCTGTCCAGAGGTTACAACATCCACTGTGCCCATTCCATTGGCCTGAGTGCCGTGTCTCCACCTCCAGCATGTCGTCTCCAGGACTGTCTTCTAGTTGCCTTGCAGCCCTAAGTTCGGTGCAAGCTTTTCATAGACTGTGACTTATCCGTGTGCATCGTTCCTTACTGTACTGCAAGATCTCTCATTAAGGTCCTTTTGCTTTATAACTACTGGCATCTCCAGCCTGTCCTGTCTATGGGTCGGTCTCCACTTTGGTGGTCCAGTGGTCCATATGTCACAAACAACAGCTCAAAATCCTGGAATATTCTGTGTCCTATAGCTAATCTAGGTCCGCAGAGCAAACACCCTCTATGGCAGAGGCACCCAGCCGTGATGAAGACGCCTCTCACCCATCATTGTCTTTCTTTACTGACTTGTCGCAGTTTTCTGCATGACGCTCACTCAATAAGGATACAGGATCTTTACTTTGACAATGGAAACATAAACCTAGACATGTTTGCTATGTGAACAGCAAAAAAAGCCCATTCACACCTACCTGAGCAGGGACATGAACAGGTATTTCTAGATCAGTTCCCACACACCAAAAAAAGAGTTCCTGTGGACCAAAACAGTATACCGGTATATATATATATATATACATGCCCCATGTATTCACAAAGCCTAAAACAGTCTTCATCTGCTGGTTTCAAGTTGACAAACCCATTGGAAAACAAATGGATGCCCCTGCAGACATATCTGCCCTTTAAATCAAATGAATGTGCTTTACTCCAAGTGAACACCTAAAACTACATATTCCCCACCAAAAATCCCAAATATTATACACATATTTATACAAAAATAGCAAACTGCCCCAGGTAGTTGAGAAGTAGGTTATGAACATCCAGTTCTTAAGAATTCTTTCAACCATGAATGTAGTAACTGCAAGAAATGGGTTACATAAAGCGACAGGCTGAGAAGAACTTTATATAATGAGCGGCCAAGCTCACCACTGCTAGATACTCGATTGAGAATAGGCGTGCTCAGGTTCTCGCATTACTTGATCGATAATCGGGGTGTTCAGGTTTTCTCATTACTCGATCAAGCATCAGGGTGCTCGGGTCCTCTCATTACTCGATCAAGCATTGGGGTGCTCGGTTCCTCATTACTTGATCGAGCATAGGGGTGCTTGGCACCTCATTAGTCCATTGAGCATCGGAGTGCCTTGGTCATCTCATTATTTGATCAAATATCAGAATGCTCGGGTCCTCATTACTTGATGAAGAATTGGGGTGCTCAGGTCCTCTCATTAATCGATCGAGCATTGGGGTGCTCGGTTTCTCATTACTCGATCGAACATCGGGGTGCTCGGTTCCTCATTCGTCGATCGAGCATCGGGGTGCTCGGTTCCTCATTACTCAATCGAGCATCGGGGTGCTCGGTTTCTCATTACTCGATCGAGCATCGGGGTGCTCCGGTCTTCATTACATGACTGAAAATAGAAGTGCTCAGATCCTCTCATTACTCGAAAGAGCATCAGGGTGCTCGGGTTGTGTCATTACTTGATCAAGCTTCGGGGGTGCTCGGATGCGTCGTTCGTGAAAGATCCGATACAAAGAGCCAGCTCCCTTCAGTGAATGGGTGGGCTGGGTTTCTTTTTTTCTTACACACAGAGTCCCAATGCATCGTTTTTACCCCTAGTGAGAGCCATTCAGAGACTGCAAGTAGCTCTCGCTAGGGGTAAAAACAATGTGTTCGGATTCCATGTTCAAGATTAAAAGAAACAGTCCACCCTTTCCTGGGAATGCTCTGTTTATGGCTGTTTGTATGTGGATGGAGAGCTGGATTGGCCAATAATAGACTTCCATTATACTCGATATTCGAGTTACTTGAGCGTCCAACTGCTCACATTGAGTAAAGAGCACTCAAGCACTTTAGTGTTCGTCCATGACTAATGCTAACTGTTCTAGACTAACAAACACGAAGGTAAATTGGTCACTGCTTAATACAACATCCACATAATCTTGTTCTGCTGCTATTTTGGGGGTGCACCATTTCTGCTCAAGGCAGACATATGCAACCTTGTCCTAACCAACAAAACCATCATAGTAAACAGGTGAACGTCAACCGAAACATCAACAAAATCTAATCTAATTATCATCTAATGGTTTGAAAAGGATTGTGTTCAGCATAAGCCTATACTATGTGGAAAACTCTTTAAAATGTCAACTTTGCATACAATTAGATACAAATGATAAAGTTTTACGCTAAATATATTCAGCAAACAGAAGGAATTTTACAAAATTTATTTTGCTTCCAGAAGAATGAAAATGGACAAGGCTAACATTGGGATGGTCTAACAATCGCTAGATTGTAACTGCAGTTCTAGGATCTATAGATCGCTTATAATTCAATAAAATCAGACCTGCTCCTCTGCTCTGGGCCCCACCTCAGGGAACCTGAACTTCTCTGCATGGCAGCTTCATGCTGTTGGTGAGAAAAGGAGGTGCGTCGGGGGCGTGGATGCTGGCAGCTTCAGGATCATCCTACATTCACGCCCCCTTACATTTCTGTATAGGGAGGGGGCGTGGCCGCTAGCCTCATGCTCAAACACACAATCTAGCCCCTGATATTCCATCCTATGTGACAGGGGGGTCCAGGCTTCGAATAGCAATCATGTCACCAAGCAGATACAAATACATGATTTGATCCTCTGCTGTATGATGATGCATAATGTGTACTGTTATTGTGAGGATACAAGCAGAGGCAGATCATTACATTGATTGATTCAGCTCTGCATGGTCTCCCCTTCCCCCATAGGAACATGGTATTTTCTTATCTCTCCAACTTTCAACAGATCATCACCACTCCTCATTGGAATGTAAGATGATCCTGCAGCTCCCAGCATCCACGCCCCTGACACACCTCCTGTTCTCACCAGCAGCATGAAGCTCTCATGCTGAAGATTCTAGGTTCCATGAGGTAGTGGTCAATGAAGAGGAGCAGGTATGATTTTATTAATTTATAAGAGATCTATAGATCCTAGAACTGCAGTGTACAGCTCCGCTTCATCATGTAGGAGGGCAGAGACTGTAGTAAAAAGTTCTCTCCCACTGGAGTTCCCCTTTAATGTCAGAAGCTGCTGCTGTCTATGGGTCTACAGCACTCCAGGCACAGGTGAGCTGCTGCTGCTTGGTGTGTCAGCTGATGTAGTTGTCTACTCCCCCAGCCTTTGAATAGATCCCTCTTCCACCAGCAGATGTCACTGATACAGTTTAGTCTCTGCAAGACCTGCAGCTGAGAAGACGTGTGTTTCTGAAGCCTTCTTGGTGTTTTCCTTCTTTGATGGGTATCCCGGTCAGTGGGGGAAGGTGAGAGAGTCTTAGCCTAGGGCTGATCAGGAGCAAAGGTCAAGGGTGGTGGCCTGGACTTCCTCACCATCAGAGGTAATTTCAGGAACAGGGTGTGCCAGGAACCCCCAAATCTAGGGGTCAGTGTAGCTCCCAGATCGCCTTTTGCTCATCTTACCATCTTGCTTCCTTATCCCCGTAACCATTATACCACCCTGCGTGACAGTATGGATCTAGTATTGGATATAAATGATATAGATCCAGCATTTGATACATTTCACACTGGATAGATTATGCATTTGACAAATCTAGCAATTTATGGATCTAACATTGGATATAAAGTACATAAGAGATCTAGTGATCTGAAATGAGCATCTGACAGAATAAACATGAGATTGGACAGGTGAAGTATTGGATGAATCGTATGCCTCAATAGATCACCGATAACCATGAAACCAGCTGTCCGTACAAGGCCCTCTCGCTGAATATTAGAGGTTTATGTCTGAGCTCTGCACGGTTTACACAATACGCCTTTTCTTGGCAATAGTATATGATTTTCACTGGAGCTGAATCCCCATCTGTTAGTCAATACAAAGACTTCACAGTCACCTCCTCCCACGTCTTCACAGCCGACTCAGCACCCGAGTCATCTGAAGGGAACAGCAAGCAGAGAAGCAGATGGCTGGAGACACAAGACCTCGGTGAAACCCCCCAACACGAATGGGACCGCATAGTCACTGGACGGCTTACACCACATCTTATATGTCATATGGCTTAGATTGTCCACACCGTGTTGAATTCTGACATAGTGGAGTTAAAAAACCAAATCCTCTGAATGTAATATAGTAATATACTACACTAATGGATAGAAATGTATCTGGAGGGTCTTAAGAGTAAAGAATAGTCATTGTGGAGGACAAACAATATTTCTGGATTTCCATTAAACTATATCAAAGTCTCTAAACTACCGTATTTAAAGGCTTCTTTCCAAATCATAACAATGTGGTCTCAGTTTTTTTACGTGTGCCAATACAATCCATCTATACATCTGCACCGATCTGCAGTTATCACCTCCTAAAGATGGACCCCAACGTCCTCTTTACACTGGATCTGTCTTCCAGTAGCTCTAATGCTGCCGGTTGAGCAAACTCAGATTACCTAATGGCCCTGTGTAATGAAGCATCTGACTGCCCGGTTGTAGCACAGCTCAGCTATGGAGATCCTACCAATTCCAGTTGCATTTGCACATAATAACCCAGGCTAGTTCCAAAAAAAAAAAAAAAAAAAAAAAAAAACACTGTTGCATCCCCAGACCCTGTTTAATAAAACATTCCCATACCCAGTATTCATTACCCTTTAATAAACATTCCCATACCCAGTATTCATTACCCTAACAGCTGTGTTGCATGACAGCTCAGCTATGCTATAGTCAGCTCTGCTATGAATTCAGTGGAGATAATGATCGTGCTCTGAAGATCCTGATGAACCAATATCCATTGCTATTTACACAGTCACTGCATTTAAAACTATCAATGGTCACTTCATCTATGAAAATAAAAAAGTGCCCATGCGGAGATCTAACGATCTCTAATAGAAAGTACGTAGGAGAGGAAGTAGACAGAGGGGGCCTGCAGCACTAAGAAGAAGCAGGGTGCTTCTGGAAAATGGAGTAAGACCTCCCATTCATCTATTGGAAGCTGGATGCACAGAAGAGAAGAAAGAGATGAAGAAAAGATAGTAATATACAATATATTAGCTTTCTGTTGGGCTTGTACTGTATATTAATAATATTCACATATATACTGTTCTTTAAAAATATATATATATTGCTATTGTGGAAATAACACTAATTCAGCAACTGCAAAACAATGGCAGCCACAGTGCTGCCAAAAAAGCATCTATAACAAAAGGTTCTTTAAAGGGAACCTGTCACAAGGAAAAATGCAGATATAGGGTTAATAGTATTCTGAACCTGCCGCGTGCCTGCACATTAAACCCCGCTGCCGGGAGGAAAAGAACTTTAATGTTTCTGGCAGTGTTCTGTTTTCAGTCATGGGGGCGGTGCCGATGCAGGTTCAGTCACCGCCCTGTGTATGGACAGCAGCACCTATTACCGCCTCCCGCACTGACTGACAGACACTCAGCTTCACCCAGCACTGTCCATACACAGAGCGGTGACTAAACCTGCACTAGGCTCACCCCCATGACTGAAACCGGAACGTGTCAGGAGGACTAACAATCATTTCCTCCCGGCAGTGGGGTTCAATGTTTAGACACCAGGCTGGTTCAGAATGCTGTTATCCTGCAGATTAACCCCATATCTCCTGGCTGACAGCATTTTTCCATGTGGCAGGTTCCCTTTTAACAGTACCTGAAAGACCGTAATCTCTGTAATAGCAGAAATAGCTCCAGTGACCCCATAACAATATGAATCACATTAGCATCTCTCCCATTCTATTCTAATTTATAGAATTATTAATTTCATCTTTATCTAATTTGGTCTGATCTCTGAGCCTCGAGATCCAACAATTCGTCCATTGAAGAGACTCCTTGACATCGGCACCACAACACAACAACCACAAGACAAACACTGCAATTACCGTCGTACATCTCTCTAGGGTTATGCAAGTCACATGTATGTAGGACAGGTCGGGCCGGTCTATCGGGATTGTCGGACCTGTCTGCCCTCCACCAGGACTGGCTGCCATTACATTATGTCACTGCCATGTACAGTCCTTTCCTCGGCACCTGCTCACAGGCAGACCTCCTCTCTACATCCCCGACTCTAAAATAGGAGAAAAACATACTTTGCCATTGTGTCCGTCACATTGATTTTCAATGTATTTGAGTTGTACTGTCCCTTTAAACTCTTCCTGCCACAGCTAATTTTTATTACTGATGTTCCCCCCACCCTTTTTCCTTAAACCACAGTTTATGATTATTATTCTGACTACATAGTCACAAGGGCTTTCTTTTAGGACGAGTTGTAGTTTGGAATGACACCATTTATTTTACTATATAATGTACTGAAAAGAAAAGAAATACTGAGATGACAAAGTGAAAAACAAAAAATGCAATGCAGACAGGGGTTGTTTCATTGAGACAGGATTCAATGAATCAGTACAATAAAGGAGAAGCCAAAGTACAGCAACCTTTACGAGTATAGAATGTTCATTATTATATAAGGAGGACCTACGATCAGTCAACAGGGACCAGTCTCTGCTCTTATTTTATTCCCATTGTTCCCCTGGGTATATCAGTCTGTATCCTCTTTTTTATCTACCATATAATTTCAGATATATGGGCTTTTTTTTATTTGCTGCAAGTTTTTATGGTCTTTAATAAGGGGGCGTGTCTCACAGATCCTCTGGGGCGTGCCTCACAGGATCCTCTGGGGCGTGCCTTTAACCTGCTCTGCATTATAATGCTGTGAAACACACCGCCTTGGTAACAGCCAAAAAAAATGGCACTAAATAAAAAGGCCCCCGTCTCTGGACCATATGACAGAAGAAATAAAAGAGAAAAAAAAAGCAGAACAATCAGAGAAACAGCAAGAACAAAAAAATAAGGGAACAAATCGGACACTTGACCCTGTGACAGCTCCTCTAAGTGGCAAAACAAAAAAAAAAAAAAAAAATGGGTTTGCTCTGCTATTTTTTGGAATCCATTTTTAATTGTACATCAATGGAGTTGTGTGAGGGCTTGGTATTTCATGTTTGGTGAGAAACCTTAGGTATTGGTATCATTTTGATCTCATCTATTATTGTATTGCTTTGTGGAAGGGATGATAAAAAGGGCATTCCATTATCAATCGATGGCATAATGCTGGCATCTACCATGCCTTTATGATTGTGGTGGTCTGATCTTTGGGAATTGGGACCCACCTCAATCTCAGGATAAGAGGGGTCCTGTGGCTAGGTACAGCCGACTCCATTCACGGGAAGGAGATACAGCACTAAACTAGCGGACCCAGAGGTCAGACCCCCATAACACATATTGAAAGCATATCCTATCAACGTGCCATTGCTATACAAAATAAAAACACTCATTTAATTTTAGGTTGTCTTGCTGCTGTAATCTATGCGGGAACCTGACAGCAAAGATTTAATATCCCCTGCAGTTCTACCACAGGGGTAATTACACATTATTATTATTATTATTACTAATAATAAATGGCTGTCGAGCCATGGCGAGTTGATGGATGAACGCTCTGTAGGAAGATCAATCTTGTGCAGCCTGGATAGGTCCACCAGGCTCTTCTCCAAGCCTAGATGGGTCCACCAAGCTCTTCTCCAAACCTAGATGGGTCCACCTGGCTCTTCTCCAAGCCTACATGGGTCCACCAGGCTCTTCTCCAAGCCTACATGGGTCCACCAGGCTCTTCTCCAAGCCTACATGGGTCCACCAGGCTCTTCTCCAAGCCTACATGGGTCCACCAGGCTCTTCTCCAAGCCTACATGGGTCCACCAGGCTCTTCTCCAAGCCTACATGGGTCCACCAGGCTCTTCTCCAAGCCCACATGGGTCCACCAGGCTCTTCTCCAAGCCTACATAGGTCCACCAGGCTCTTCTCCAAGCCTACATAGGTCCACCAGGCTCTTCTCCAAGCCTACATAGGTCCCCTAGGCTCTTCTACAAGCCTACATAGGTCCACCAGGCTCTTCTACAAGCCTACATAGGTCCACCAGGCTCTTCTCCAAGCCTACATAGGTCCACTAGGCTCTTCTACAAGCCTACATAGGTCCACCAGGGTCTTTCCCACCGTTATCTTGGTTGTATAAAGCCATTGGGTTGCTCTTCCTCTGCAAATTTCTCCTTCTATTCTCCAACCAGGATGTGTTCTCCAGTGATTTCTCTAATCGTATGATGTGTAGACAAGTTGTATCTTGGTGATCTTTGCTTCCAGTGATATGTCTGGCTTGATTTATTCCAGTATTGATTTGTTTGTTCTTCTTGCCATCCATGGTATTGATAACATCCTTCTCCATCTCCACATTTTGAAGGTGATGATAAAGAAACAAGATAGAAGAAGAATCATCTATGTTTCACTTCTATATGTTACTACAGAATAGACCAGACTATGTAGAAGCCGTGTCTTCATCACCAGTGACATGTTCCTTGATGTGAAGACCTTGTCCAGTGACGTCATTGTTGATTTGCCCATAGCTTTTCTCCTATTGACTTCCAGTGTTGTTGCTGCATCTTGAGAGATCATTGATCAGAGTAGGGTGAAGTCCTTTACCACTTCTGGTTTGCCACCGTCCATCTCACGTGTCCCGGTCATACCGGGCAGTCGTCAGTATCTTCGTCTTCTTTGATGAGTTGGTCACCATGTTTGAGCTCTATCTTGACACTTTGTAATAAATCCTTCATTCCATCTACGCTTGTTGCTATCAATGTTGTGTCGTGTGCGTAATTAAGATTGTTGATGATACGTCCAGCAATTTCATGGTAATTATTAGATTTAATAGGCTGAGGCCTCCAGAGACAAAGATCATTTTTGCACCATTTCTCTGGTTTGGCTAATGAACGAACTATCTTACAATGAGTTTCTATGCCGGACAGCCCCTTTAAGCTCATCTCTATAAAACTGTAGATTTACAATCACACTTCCCAGTAAAATGTCAGCTGCAGCGTCCAGTAAGTGACCTGATTAAGATGACATTTCACTAATCCTCTCATCTCACATTGATTGTGAACGCTCATTGTCCATCTCCTAGCAGCTAAGCGGTGTACACGTGACGGCGGTGTCACCGGACCGGATTCCAGCAGACGACGGAACAAATCAGGGATCTAAAGAAAGTTCTACAGCTCCGGGGAACATAGTGGAAATGCCACAGTATGGACACCTCCGGGGAACGTAGTGGAAATGCCACAGTATGGACACCTCCTGTATAGATGGATGCCCTGCTCTGTAAAGCTTCTCATCCCGCGCCGGCTAAGGCGACGTCACCCAACCACTTCTCCATATGGCACAGAAGGTTAACGCTTAATCTGGATAGAGGTGTTAACCCCTAGATGACTGAATGCTCTATACTGTGCCTCCAATATTTCATATGGTGATGGAACTTCTCTCAGTTTTTGATCAAATGGCAGCAGATCCATTACCTGATCACTTTTTATCTTCCATTTGTAACAGATCCAGTAAGAAAAAAAATGAATTCTTTACATATGAAAGAAAAAGAGAAGCTAAATAGTGATCAGGTAACGGATCCGTTCTCCATAGACTCCAATGTTGAAATCATTTTTCTTAAAATGGACAAAAAAGTTGTGTTTGCACAAAGGATTGTGCTGGATCCCATCTCCCGGATGATTACTGAACCCTATGAATGAATAAAGCAAGAGGATTCTCTGATCCTGCTCCAATGCAACAATACCATAGTTTACATTGATTGTTTCTCGCACGCCAACATTAAGTTGCTATTCGCAGACTCAGCAGATGATCCCCTCCCCCGCCGGGTTCAGTCTGGGACACGCAATGGTCGTCCTTGTGAACAGGACACATTCTCTTGTTATGTCAGACTTAGGCAAGTCATCATATTCTTAATACTCAGCAAGATTACCTCCTTATAGGTTAATGGAAGGTGAACAAGACCGTAAACATCAAAACCAGAGCGGCACCGCAAAGAAACTACACCCAGTACATTAGCTGTAATTGCCTGTATGCACCGTCCTCTCTTACGTGTATAACAACAGGGTAACTCAAATTGCTAACATTTCCAGAGGCGAGGACAGAAAAGGTGAATGTGGTCATATACGTATTCACACTGATCATTACAGCTCCAAATAACATAAATGTATAACATTCACAGCACTCTCACCTACAAAGCTATCCAAATTTCTGCACCACCCTACATCTTCTCCCTCATCTCTCTCTACCACCCTACCCATCCTCTCCATTCTGTTAACGACCCAAGACTAACAACCTCCATAATCTGAACCTACAGTTCTAAGCATGCATTAAAGAAACGCCTCTCTGAACAGGCCTATCATTTTACCTTACTAATATAACTATTTTTGTTCTCCATATCTAACTTTAAGCCAGAATCTAGGCCCGTCTATTGTGGATTTCTCTTGTGCCGTGCCAGTTTTCTGGAATGCACTACCCCAGAAAATCGAGGATACACAGTTATAAGCCCTACCCTCTCTTACTGTATCTTCACCTACTGTATCCTCACTCATCCCTTGTAGACTGTGAGCCCTCGTGGGCAGGGTCCTCTCTCCTCACCTACTGTATCCTCCCCCATCTCTTGTAGACTGTGAGCCCTTCTGTGCAGAGTCCTCTCTCCTCACATACTGTATCCTCACCCATCCCTTGTAGACTGAGCCCTAGTGGGCAGGGTCCTCTCTCCTCACCTACTATATCCTCACCCATTCCTTGTAGACTGTGAGCCCTCGCGGGCAGGGTCCTCTCTCCTCACCTACTGTATCCTCACCCATCCCTTGTAGACTGAGCCCTCGTGAACAGGGTCCTCTCTCCTCACCTACTGTATCTTTACCAATCTCTTGTAGACTGTGAGCCCTCGTGAACAGGGTCCTCTCTCCTCACCTACTGTATTCTCACCCATCCCTTGTAGACTGTGAGCCCTCGTGGGCAGGGCCCTCTCTCCTCACCTACTGTATCCTCACCCATCCCTTGTAGACTGTGAGCCCTTGCAGGCAGGGTCCTCTCTCCTCATCTACTGTATTCTCGCCCATCCCTTGTAGACTGTGAGCCCTCGTGGGCAGGGTCCTCTCTCCTCACCTACTGTATCCTCACCCATCCCTTGTAGACTGTGAGTCCTCGTGGGCAGGGTCCTCTCTCCTCACCTACTGTATTCTCACTCATCCCTTGTAGACTGTGAGCCCTCGTGGGCAGGGTCCTCTCTCCTCACCTACTGTATCCTCACCCATCCCTTGTAGACTGTGAGCCCTTGCAGGCAGGGTCCTCTCTCCTCACCTACTGTATCCTCACCCATCCCTTGTAGACTGTGAGCCCTTGCAGGCAGGGTCCTCTCTCCTCACCTACTGTATTCTCGCCCATCCCCTGTAGACTGTGAGCCCTCATGGGCATAGTCCTTTCTCTCCTGTACCTGTCTGTGCCTTGTATTGCTCATGATTATTGTACTTGTCTATGTATGCTCCTTTTCACATGTACAACTTCATGGAATAAATGGCGCAATAATAATATTATTAAGTGTGCCCCTAAAGAAACACCTCTTTAGACAGACCTATCAGTTCACCTCACTATCATAACTATTCTTTGTTGTCCCTTCCTTACTTTTCCCCAGAATAGTCCCTTCTGTCATCTGTTTCCACATCCTCCAAGCTGTAGGTAGCACTTTGTATCTGGACTTTTACAGACACTGGCGAATGATGGGTTCAGCTGCTTAATTGACTGACAACTGATAACCGCCTCTGCATTAGACCAGTGCTGTCAGTAAGGGTGGGGGCGCACAGTTACAGCCACCACTCACTATACATCAAGTGGTGACTGAAACCGCGCCAGCGCCACCCCTATGACTGGAGGCTGAATACTGCGGGAGGAAAAACAATTACTTACCGGTAATGTGTTCTTTCAGAGGCCATGACAGCACCCAACAAGAGGGATCTGCCTTCCAAGGACAGGGAACCATCAGGCTTTAAAAGGAGCGGTTTATACACCAATACAAGACAGGTGACTACCAGGGAAAACCAAAAGCTATTTCTGGCAGCTTCCAGCAGAAAGCTGAAGGTATTAGTAGGGTGTGGTGGTTTTATAGGATGAAGCTAGTAGTTAATGACTTCAGCTGGACAGCACACACACATCTACTATGTCAGACTGGAAAGTACTGCAGGTCCCAGCCACTCTAATCTCAGTGAATGGTCAGTACCTGCACTCTCCAGAGTTTCTGCCTATAACTTCCATATTACAGCGCCCCCTACAGAGTGAATATGCCGGTGCCTGGTGATAGAAGCAGATGTGCATTTGGCAGACTCTAGCAACTACTTATTTGTTTCTCAGTGCGGGAGTGGTGCTTTAAATGACAGTCCCCTGCTCCTAGCACTATACTTACCATACGGTGGGTTTCACCATTTTTGACTGGCCGGACGTCTGAATTAACGTCTCAAGCTCCCAATGCAAGTCTATGAAGCCCAAAACAACGCTCCCATAGACTTGTATTGTGTTGTGACCTCCAGTGCACTCCGTGAAACACAAGAGCAACCAGCAGGTCAAAAAACATAGGAGACCAACCAGAGCAGCGCTGGAAGCAGATGACCACACTGGAGGTGAGTATAATACAGGGGGTCAGGGGACCTCGAATTAAAGCACCACTCCAGAGGTGCAATCATAAAAGAATGCTGTAGTGGTGCTTTAAGGAGTCAACTATCGCGCTTAGCAATTACAAGGTGTTAAAAAAGTGAGTATTTATCTTTGGATCATCATTTATATAAAGCACAATTCTCCAAATGTCTCATTCCATTTCCTTCAGGCTCCAATAACACTAAACAGCACGAGATGTTGAAAATGTTCCCAGTGACCAAGTAAGGAAGAGAGAAGAATAAAGGAGATCCCCCTGCAGATCTCGGCTCTATCCCAGCCCTCGCTCCTGCAGTTAGGGGTGACGGTGACCTTACATGACTGTCGCAGGAGGATGATCCTCGTATAATGCAATCCTGCAGCGGCTTTACAATATGTCTCATTACTGAGGGATATCACATTCTGATGCTGGTAAACTGACTGCAGAATATGGGTCTAGAGGAGCAAACAAGGAAAGGAGAGGAGCAGATCTTAGCTATGTTATACCCTGGTGATCAAAATTAGGGAACAGCACACAATTGCCTTAATGTTGGGGTCATTGTGTCGTCCTATGTGAAAATATCCGAACAGGAGTAAATTAGCAATATTTTAAGCTCAGTTCATAAACTGAATATATTCTACAGCACAGAATAAAATGTAAATGAGAGAAATGAATAAGACACTGATCAAAATTGGAGAACACTTTCAGATACCTGCAAGTTATTGGTGTTAAGGAGCAGTACGAGACCAACATCCCACCGAAGTCACTAGTGGCGGTGGTATGCTCTCTGCACAGCCGGCCTGACGTGATGGCACAGACAGGGATAAACACAGCAAAGGCCTGCGCACTTTACAGCAGAGGCCTGCGCGCAGTACAGCAAAGGCCTGCACGCTGTACAGCAAAGGCCTGCACGCTGTACAGCAAAGGCCTGCACGCTGTACAGCAAAGGCCTGCACGCTGTACAGCAAAGGCCTGTACGCTGTACAGCAAAGGCCTGTACACTGTACAGCAAAGGCCTGTACACTGTACAGCAAAGGCTGTACACTTTACAGCAAAGGCCTGTACACTTTACAGCAAAGGCCTGTACACTTTACAGCAAAGGCCTGTACACTTTACAGCAAACGCCTGTACACTTTACAGCAAACGCCTGTACACTTTACAGCAAAGGCCTGTACACTTTACAGTAAAGCCTGTACACTTCTACTGATTGGTGACTGTTGCAATCTTCACAATATTTAGTGTTAATCTTTCTGTGTCTATAGTCATTGCTGTTCTCTACATATGATCATCATATTTTGTGTAAAATAAAGTGTTTAAGTTGATAATCTTTGGTTATTTTGGTAAACCCTCTTCTACTGGCATGGTGCACCCCTTACACAAAAACCCCCAAATGTTCATCAATGTAGATTTCATTCTGTCTGGAAAAAATCAAGTGATCACACATTATTCTCTAATTTTGATTGCCAGTATATATTCTTGTTCACTTCCTCCTCTGCCCAGGAGCTGTGGTATATCCGACCTGTTCCTGCATTGTCGGATACACACATAACACAGGGGACATATATCTCAGGACAGTGACATTCCAATTTGGAACTTATTATTATTCTAAGATCCATTACTTAAAATGCACGAGGGTTGAATGATCAGTAATGCCTGCACCTTCGTAACTTGGGCTTCAATGGGAATATTGTAATAAATCAAACACAGAACTAATCCGTAGAATGTGCCATTTAATTACCGATATTCACTTTTCCACATAATCACCAGACAATTGGATACACTTCTGCCAACGATGAACAAGTTACTGAAGCCGTCACGGAAGACGTTTCCCCAGCTTCTCACCGTTCCCTCACCTTCTTCATCAGATACAGTGATGTCCCCACAAATCTTCTTTCATTATCGGGAACAGGTGGACGTCAGTCGGCGCCAAATCTGGACTGTATTGAGGATGTCGTAAGGTACTGTGAAGTGTGTGGTCTGGCATTGTCCTGCTGCAGGAAGACATTTCCATTTTCCTTCTGGACCCTTGTTAGTCGGTGTTTCAGAGCGTTACATCACAACGCTGCAACCTTTGAATTGATTGTTGTTCCACATTCATGTACAGGTTTCCATTCCTTACACTGTAACAACACAACTGTTTATTGCTAAGGCTTCCCGACAATGGGAGCTGTAGAAGAGAGTCTACTGAACAGTCCAGCACCTACCGCATACTAGTGCTGCAACCTGTTGCGGCTTTACGAAGGAGGAGGCATTACTTTTCATTCAGCCCTTGTACAGTTGTTCATGGCAAAACCCCTTTTAAGTATTATGACAGCAGAATAAGACTGGTCTGACCTTCTGAAAGTCAATAACCCGCGTACTCATGAAAGTGCTGCAACTGAGGAAAGGAATATCATGAATTAGTAGGGACTAGAACAACTGTGTGGAAGGGTGTGCCGATTTTGCAGGAGGCAGCAACCCGACACGACGGGTCTCGAAATCAGAAAGCAAAAAAGTGTGGACAATGCAGATTAGTGATGGATACTTACATACTTTAATTCTAATTTTGCACCTTTTGCACATACAGTGACTACTGCAGGCTTTTTGCAGTACAATGAAAGGATACATTCCCAGGATCACAGCTTCTAGACACTTAATAGGTAAGGATTCTCTGGTCATCTCCCGAGCAGTCTCCATTAACCTAGAAGACAGTCAGATAGAGATATACACAATCTTCCTGGCAGAATAGACTAGACAGATGGTATCAACATGTGTCACGAGAGGCATCCAGCAACCATGCACACTCGGGGTTTCCCATTATAAGTAAGTCTTTGTATAACTGGGATCGGAGGGATTAGACTGTCAGCTGCCTGCAAATAAGTCACAAGATTCATCGGCTGAAGGAAACCAGATCTCTTCTCCTTCACAGGCTGTGATCACTAATGAATTAAGTAATTTGGTCAAGGTACAGTCATGGCTGAAATTGTTGGCACCCTTAAAATTGTTCCAGAAAATATGAAGTATTTCTCCCAAAAAAATATTGCAATGACATGTTTTGTTATATACATGATTATTTCCTTTCTGTGTATTGGAAAAACAAAAAGAAACAAAAAGGCAAAATTTGACATAATTTCACACAAAACCTTAAAAATGGGCGAGAAAAGAAAAATGTTGGCACCTTTCCACAATTGTGAATAAACAACTTTGTTTTCAGCATGTGATTCTCCATCAAACACACCTGTGGCAGGTATCAGGTGTGGGCAATATGAGAATCACATCTGAAGCGAGATAAAAAGGGGAGAAGTTGACTCAATATTTGCATTATGTGTATGACTGTACCGCACTAAGCATGGAGAACAGAAAAGAGGAGAAGAGATCTGTCTGAGAACATGAGAACCAAAATTGGTGAGAAATATCAACAACCTCAAGGTTACAAGTCCATTTCCAGAGATCTTGATGTTCCTTTGTCCAACATATTCAAGAATTTTACAACCCATTGCACTGTAGCTAATCTCCCTGGACGTGGATGGCAGAGAAAAATTGATGAAAGGTTGTAACACAGGATAGTCCGGATGGTGAATAAGTCTCAATAAAGTTCCAAAGGAATTTAAGTTGTCCTGTAGGCTCAGGTGCATCAGTGTCAGCACAGACTATCCATCCACATGTGAATGAAATGAATCACTATGCTAGGAGACCCAGGAGGACCCCACTGCTGACACAGAGACAGAAAAACCCTAGACTGCAGTTTGCCAAAATGTACGTGAGTAACCAAAATCCTTCTGGGAAAGCGCCATCCGGACAGATGAGACAAGATAGAGGTTTTTGGTAAAGCACGCCATTTTACTGTTTATCGAAAAAAGAATGAGGCTACAAAGAATATAACACAGGACCTACAGTCACTTATGGGGGAGATCATAGAAGAGAGCAAAGGACCTACAGTCACATATGAGGGAGGTCAGACAAAAGAGCACAGGACCTACAGTCACATATGGTGGAGGTCAGAGAAAAGACCACAGGACCTACAGTCACATATGGGGAAGGTCAGAGAAAGAGCACAGGACCTACAGTCACTTATAGGGGAGGTCAGAGAAAAGAGCACAGGACCTACAGTCACATATGGTAGAGGTCAGAGAAAAGAGCACAGGACCTACAGTCACTTATGGGGGAGATCAGAGAAGAGAGCAAAGGACCTACAGTCACATATGGTGGAGGTCAGAGAAAAGAACACAGGACCTACAGTCACTTATGAGGGAGATCAGAGAAGAGAGCAAAGGACCTACAGTCACATATGAGGGAGGTCAGAGAAAAGAGCACAGGACCTACAGTCACATATGGAGGAGGTCAGAGAAAAGAGCACAGGACCTACAGTCACATATGGTGGAGGTCAGAGAAAAGAACACAGGACCTACAGTCACTTATGGGGGAGATCAGAGAAGAGAGCAAAGGATCTACACTTACACATGGTGGAGGTCAGAGAAAAGAGCACAGGACCTACAGTCACATATGGGGGAGGTCAGAGAAAAGGGCACAGGACCTACAGTCACATATGGTGGAGGTCAGAGATGTTTGGGGTTCTCTTGCTTCCTTTGGCAACGGGTGTCTTGATTATGTGCAAGGCATCATGAAATCTGAAGATTACCAAAGGATTTTGGGGCAATGTAGAGCCCAGTGTCAGGAAGCTGGGGTGTCCTAGATCATGGGTCTCCAGCAGAACAATGACCCCAAACATCAAGAAGCTCCAGAAATGGATGGAAACAAAGCGCTGGAGAGATCTGAAGTGGCAGCAATGAGTCCGGATCTAAATCCCATTGATCACCTGTGGAGAGATCTGAAGTGGCAACAATGAGTCCGGATCTAAATCCCATTGATCACCTGTGGAGAGATCTGAAAATTGCTGTTGGGAGAAGACGCCTCAAATATGAGAGACCGGGAGCAGATTATAAAGAAGAGGAGAAACTCCAGGAGAGAAGAAGCTTGTGGAGGATATAGGAGGTGACTGATTGCAGGATTTATTACAGAGGGGGAAACCAAATAATATGTCGAGGGGACAATTTTGTCTGGATAATTTTTGGAGGTTTTGTGAGAAAATATGTCCACGTTGGTTTTGCATTGTTCCAAGGCACATAAAGGGATTACACAAGTGTAATTGCAAGTATTTACTGGGGGACATACTTCAGTTTCAAGGGTGCCATCACTATTGACCATGACTGTTCTGAATATATAAAACACATAAATTACAGGTTGTTTATTAATATTTACTGACATAAACATATAACGGTAATTATAAATAATACTAAAAACCTGTAATCATAGCATATATCACACACAACATATACCATATCTATTATATAATCGCGAATCGGAAAAGCGCCCCTTCACGCGCACTTTCCGATGTCGTCATGTGGATACGAATTTAACATTGGGCGCGAAGCGCCCAATGCTGCGCGAGCAATGGCCGCGAGGCCATTGCGAGTCGCTGGCCCAGGGCGAGCAATGGCCGCGAAGCGGCCATTGCGAGCCGCTGGCCCAAAATCCATCCACAGCCCCGGCTACAACCTTAGCGATTTACCGCTCAGGTAGCGCGAGCAATGGCCGCGAGGCCATTGCGAGTCGCTGCCTGAGCCGCAATTCGCTCCCCGGGGACCATGGAGCCGAGGCGGCATTGCCGCCTCCGCTCCCCGCTACACACAATTCGCCCCCCCCCCCCCATGTCCGCACAGCCCGCCCCCATCAATGTCCCCACAGCCGACCCCCATGTCCGCACAGCCGACCCCCATGTCCGCACAGCCCACCCCCAGCAATGTCCGCACAGCTCACCCCCATGTCCGCACAGCCCGCCCACATCAATGTCCGCACAGCCCACCCCCCTGTCCGCACAGCCGACCCCCATGCCCGCACAGCCGACCCCCATGCCCGCACAGCCGACCCCCATGCCCGCACAGCCGACCCCCATGCCCGCACAGCCCACCCCCATGCCCGCACAGCCCACCCCCATGCCCGCACAGCCGACCCCCATCAATGTCCGAAAAAACCCCCATGTCCGCACAGCCGACCCCCACTAATGTCCACACAGCCCCCCCCATGTCCTCACAGCCCACCCCCATGCCCGCACAGCCCGCCCCCATCAATGTCCGAAAAACCCCCCATGTCCGCACAGCCGACCCCCACTAATGTCCACACAGCCCCCCCCATGTCCGCACATACTTACATGTCTTCTTAGTCATCTGATCGTCCGTCCGGCCAGGCGTCCTCTTCGTCCGGCCAGGCGTCCTCTTCGTCCGGCCCCGGGATCTTCTGTCTTCTTCCAGCTCCGACGTCCTCTTCTCTTCTCATTCAGGTACAATGGACGACAAATCTGCCATTGTATCTCAATGAGATATGAGCGGCTCTTCTGATTGGTCGCTGTGTACTGCCCTCAGCCAATCAGAAGAGCCCCTCATTGAGCTCGAATTCTGATTGGTCGGCGGCCAATCCGAAATCGGGCTCACTGCCCATAGACATGTATTAGCGGTGTGTCCGCGATTTTACGGCCGACAAATAGAACCAGGTGGCCGGCCATAAAATCGCCGACACACCGCTAATGTATGTCAATGGGAAAAATAGCGGACCTGAATGAGAACTGTCTCACTTAAAATAAATAATAAATTAAATAATAAATAAAATAATTTAAAAAGAATTAAAAAATAATAAAAAATAATAATAAAAAATTAAATAAAAATAATAATAAAAAAATAAAATATATGCTAATCAGCTCAGCCATTTTGGCGGACCACAATGAGAACTCTGTCTCACTTAAAATAAATAATAAATTAAATAATAAATAAAATAATTTAAAAAGAATTAAAAAATAATAAAAAATAATAATAAAAAAATAATAAAAAATTAAATAAAAATAATAATAAAAAATATAAATATATGCTAATCAGCTCAGCCCTTTTGCCGGACCACAATGAGAACTGTGTCTCACTTAAAATAAATAATAAATTAAATAATAAATAAAATAATTTAAAAAGAATTAAAAAATAATAAAAAATAATAATAAAAAAATAATAAAAAATTAAATTAAAATAATAATAAAAAAATAAATATATGCTAATCAGCTCAGCCCTTTTGGCGGACCACAATGAGAACTGTGTCTCACTTAAAATAAATAATAAATTAAATAATAAATAAAAGAATTTAAAAAGAATTAAAAAATAATAATAAAAAAATAATAAAAAATTAAATAAAAATAATAATAAAAAAAATAAATATATGCTAATCAGCCCAGCCCTTTTAGCGGACCAGAAGGAGAACTGTGTCTCACTTAAAATAAATAATAAATTTTATAATAAAATTATTTAAAAATAATTAAAAAATTATAAAAAAATTAATAAAAAAAAAAATTAAAAATTATAAAATATTACAAAAAATAATAATTAAAAAAAAAATCTAATAATAATTATATTACTGCTAATAATAATGATATTAATGCTAATAATTATGCTATTAATGCTAATAATAATAAGATTAATGCTAATAATAAGCGGCCATTGCGAGCACTCAGCCCCAATAAGTATTGAACGCGCCCCAAAAAGTATTGGACCCCCCCCAAAAGTATTGGACCCCCCACCCAAAAGTATTAGACCCCCCAAAAAAAGTATTGCACCCCCAAAAAAAGTATGTGACCCCCCCCAAAAAAGTATGTGACCCCCCCAAAAAAGTATGTGACCCCCCCAAAAAAGTATGTGACCCCCCCAAAAAAAGTATGTGACCACCCAAAAAAAGTATGTGACCCCCCAAAAAAAGTATGTGACCCCCCCAAAAAAGTATGTGACCCCCCCAAAAAAAGTATGTGACCCCCCCAAAAAAGTATGTGACCCCCCCAAAAAAGTATGTGACCCCCCAAAAAACTATGTGACCCCCCAAAAAACTATGTGACCTCCAAAAAAAAGTATTGGACCCCCCAAAAAAAGTATTGGACCCCCCAAAAAAAGTATTGGACCCCCCAAAAAAGTATGTGACCCCCCCAAAAAAGTATGTGACAAAACAAAAAAGTATGTGACCCCCCCAAAAAAGTATGTGACCCCCCCAAAAAAAGTATGTGACCCCCCCAAAAAAGTATGTGACCCCCCCCCAAAAAAAAGTATGTGACCCCCCAAAAAAAAGTATGTGACCCCCCCAAAAAAGTATGTGACCCCCCCAAAAAAAGTATGTGACCCCCCCAAAAAAAGTATGTGACCCCCCCAAAAAAGTATGTGACCCCCCAAAAAACTATGTGACCTCCAAAAAAAAAGTATTGGACCCCCCAAAAAAAGTATTGGACCCCCCAAAAAAAGTATGTGACCCCCCCAAAAAAGTATGTGCCCCCCAAAAAAAGTATGTGACCCCCCAAAAAAAGTATGTGACCCCCCAAAAAAAGTATGTGACCCCCCCAAAAAAGTATGTGACCCCCCAAAAAAAGTATGTGACCCCCCCCAAAAAAAGTATGTGACCCCCCAAAAAAAGTATGTGACCCCCCCCCCAAAAAGTATGGGACCCCCCAAAAAAAGTATGGGACCCCCCAAAAAAAGTATGGGACTCCCCAAAAACTATTCACACCCCCCCGAAAAGTCCTCACACCAGCTATAACTACTATAATCAAATTAATGCACATTCTAGAATCCCGATGCATTTGCATCGGGCTCACAGCTAGTATTATATATACTAGCTGTAGAACTCGGCGTTGCCAGGGTATAGTAACTATCTGATCTTAGTTATAAGCTGAGTGTGTGTTTATGTATGTCCACTATACGCATCAAACCTACCCCCCCCCCCCCCCCCCCAACACCTGCCCCTCAATTTGCCCCATCCGCTCACACTCCCCCGACCCCAAAACTTCCCCTACCCACAAAGCAGCCCCCCCGCACCCTCCCCAAACCTGAACCCCCAAAAAATTGCCCGCGCACCCACCAAACCTGCACCCCCTCCCCCCAGATCCGCACCCCCCCTACAAACCCTGAGTCAAATTAGGTGTGTGTGCAAAATTTTGTGATTGTAGATGCAACAGTGCAAATTCCATTAGTGGACATACATACATAGTGAAGGGGGCGGGGCCATAAAGGTGGTGGAGCTATGAAAGGGTGGGGCTTTTTAAGGGGGTGTGGCTATGTGGAGGGGGTGGGGTATAGTATTTTATTTGCCTTTTGATAAACGACATTCTTGGTTTTTCCTTCCGATGCAAAGATGAACAGATTTTTGGAAGTTCCAACTCTTGAACCGACCACGTAACGTTGATCATGAGAAAATGGCTTCTTTTTCTTATGTTCTATGACACAGTCTTGTCAACATTTTGGAAATGTATCTTGTATTCAGTGAGATATTAATTATAATCTTAATTATTCATGGGGGAGTGTTCATTTACGTGAGCACTATGTATAGGTATGGAGTCTGTAAGCCCAAACTGATATTATAGAGCCCATATAAAAATAATGTTGTTATCGGGGCATCCATTGTGCAGAAACTGAAGCTTAATCAAATATGCAAATTAGAGTGATCGGGGCACCCTAGGTGAGGCCAAGAAGCTCAGTGCACCTTTTTGTCCACTGGTTTTGCATGCCCTGCCGACCTCACAGTGATTGACTGTGCTGGCTTGGCCGGATATAACGCAGTCAATGGCTGGAGCAGTGCACAAAGCTTCTTGGCCACACCCAGGGTGCACTGAGCACATTGATTAACATTTATAAGTACATTTCATTTTCTGCAAAAAGAAGGCACTGTAAAATTTACTTGCGGATTCAAAGACTCCATTTAACCCCAAATCTGTCACTTGTATCCAATACCCCTCAGATACTGTTTGCCACAATGGGAAAGTAACTCCGATACTTCTACGACAAATAGAGATCACATAGGCGGACAGGACAGCACCGCACTTTCTATAGAAAAAGCTAAGAATTGGCAAAACACTATGGGAACAATTCAAGCAGAGCGTGAAGTAATGAAATATTTCTTACCCGCTGATCGGTCGCGTCTTTCTAATTTCAAAGAACTGCGTTCCGGTGTGGTTGTATCTGAATTTCTGACATTAAGGAGAAATAACGAAAATTGATGTAAACTGCAGGAACAATAAATGTTATAAATACAGAAGTAATAAAACAATGGACTGTGATATCGAGACCGGTCCGCTCTGGAGACTATGAGAACATCGCCCATCTCTATCTGCTCCTATCCTGCAGATAGGGAGGACTGAGTAACATTGGGCAACCCTCTAAGCTCAGGTGGTTTGAAGTGTCATAGGGTTTTGATTTTTTTGTCAATGGAACCAATTGCTGGTATTGTGTCTCAGGGTTCTTTGGATCATTGAAATCAATCTCAGATATCTGTGATAATTAGTTTGGCAGGTGAGCCCAATAAAAGGAAAACTGGGTGTTCCACAATATTACGCAGGCCACAGTTTTCAAGTAACATGGGAAAGAAAAAGGATGTCTCTGCTGCCGAAAAGCAACAAATAGTGCAATGCCTTGGACAAGGGAAAAAACTAGTAAGTGGTGGTGCTGGGCACTGCAGTAATCACCCTGTATAACTGTGCGGATTAAAAACTGAAGATCTCAACATGGTGAGTGCTGCTCATTTTTTCTTCTGAAAGGGATGAAAACATTAGATATTGCACAAAAACGTAAGTGTGATCATCGTATTGTGAAGAGATTTGTGGCTGATTCTGAGCACAGATGTGTTCGTGCAAATAAAGGCAGAATGAGGAAGGTTTCTGCCAGGCAAGTTCATCAGATTAAGAGAGCAGCTGCTAAAAAGGCCTTGCAAACCAGCAAACAGATATTTGAAGCTACTGGTGCCTCTGGAGTCCCTCAAACCTCAAGGTGTCGGATCCTTCAAAGGCTGCTGTGGGGCATAAACCTGCTATTCGGCCACCCCTAAACAGTGCTCACTAGCAGAAACAGCTGCAGTGGGTCCAGATATACATGAAGACTAATTTTCAAACAGTCTTGTTTACTGACGAGTGCCGAGCAACCCTGGATGGTCCAGATGAATAGAGTAGTGGATGGTTGGTGGATGCCACCATGTCCCAACAAGGCTGCGACATCAGCAAGGAGGTGGAGGAGTCATGTTTTGGGACAGAATGATTGGGAAACAGCTGGTAGGCCACTTTAAAGGGAACCTGTCACCCCAATTCACCTTCCTAACCTATTAATACCTGTCCCTGCAGCCTTACAATACTTTCTAACACATCCCTGTCTGACCTTTTTTACTAATCTATAAGTACTAATATTGGTCTAAGCAGCAAGTGTGAAAATTGGAAAAACAATTTAACATATAGCGAGATGACAAAAGATGATAGGTAAAAAATATATATATATGATAATAATAATAATAATGAAAATTCTCTTCTAGTATCTCCTATACCTACTTTGTATTACTGTGGATGATCATGCATGTAAAGCAATACATACACAGGAGTCTCCATACACGGCAGTGCCTGTTTGCTGTCAGTGAATGGGAATTATGACCATCACAGAGGATAACCCCGGCTCTGTGGAGGTTCACCCCAGTATTGAGCGCTGAATATTTTAATATGGGCGCCCCCACTTCACCTGGTTTCGCACATTAAAAAGGGGTCGTCGTTGGATGTACTCCCGTATTCTAAAGGTGGTTTGGGAGCTCCCAACCTAGCAATATATCATAAAGCTGCGATGCTTGAACCACTTAAATGGTGGTGGGAGGAGGCCTCACATTTGCCTTGGCTTACCATTGAATCATATTTTGCCCCACAAGGCTCTCTTAGGCGATTGATGGAAATGTCGTTCCTGCAGTCCCGCTGTAGGAGAACGCTTTTCATACTATGATCTCAGCTTCCAAGCTTTGGGCTACAGCGGTCCCTCAGTATTCCCTTACATGGCTAGATATATATCCCTGGATGTTATGTCAGAAATAATCCCCAATATATCTTTACAACAACTGAAAAAGTGCAACCTCTTGCATATAGTGGATTTGTTTGGTCCATCGGGTTTACGTTCCTTTGGTGAACTTCAATCTCGGTTCTCCCTACCAAGCTCGTCGTTCTAACACCTTCCTACAGTTGTCAAGCTGCTTACGCAACTTCCTGAATTTTCAGGAGCCCCCAGTGGTTGGAGATTCCCCGGGTGCCCGATTTTTTAAGCCCGGCACTCATAGCTCTCACGGGGTTTCAGTGCTGTATGCCTCACTGTTACTCCATGATGTCCCCCATAAACTCCCGTTCATGTCATCTTGGGAGTCCCTTCTATCCTTTTCGGCTACACATGAGGACTGGTCCCTTGCCTTGTCCCACCCGAAAAAATTTTGTGCTGATTCTGAGACACAATGTGTTCGTGCAGGGAGAATGAGAAGGTTCTATTATCAGATGGACATTTAAAAGACCTCCCAGCAAACAGATAGGCTCTGGTGCCTCTCGTCCTCGAACCTCAAAGTGTGAGGATTTTGGTTGCGGGTGCTTAGCACATGTTTGGCGAACCCCTAACATTCAAGCCTTCATGGGCCAGATAAAAGTCTATTGTAACATCTTGTTTACTGATAGTGTCCGAGCCCCTGATCGGCTCCGATGAATGGTATATGGATTAGTCGATGTTCCCTCCCCATTGCAGCGCAATGGTGATGAAGATGGTTTGGACTAGAATGATTGGGACGCTGGAGCACCGGGACTGTCCACCAATAATACGTGTTCTGCGCTCTTCAATACTGTCTACAATCCTGTCTGACCTTTTTTTACTAAATAAGTAACAAAGTGTCTAACGGGTGGGAAATTGGAACTTTCTTGCGAGATCGAGATATAGGTCAAAAAATTTATACATGATAAAATTAATTTTAATAATAATTGGAAAATTTCTTTGTTTCCTATACTATTTGACTCATTTACTGTGTGATCATGCTTTGTCTACTAACAGAGTCTCCCTACCGCCGCCCTTTTTTCCTTCATTATTTGGTAATGTATACCCCAGAGGCATAACCCCTCTTGGAGGTTATAGTATTGAGTGATTATTGTTAATAAGAGTTAAACTTGGTTCGAAATTAAAAAAGGGGGTCGTCTATCAAACACCATATGGAAACACAGATACACAATACAGACACACACACACACACACACACACACACACACACACACACACACGAGTCGTCTGCCCACAGACTTATACACAGCTTTTTCGTCTCAACCACCTCCCTGTGAAACAATGACAATGCCCTAAAAGAGCGCCGTGGCTTTAAAAACTGAGGCAGTGTTAAATATAGCCCACTGAGACAAAGCAGCATTGTACCTCGATACCAGCAAGGAGCACCGAGTCGCCTTTATCCAAAAGGCTTGTCTTCTGTTTCAAGGAACGTAAAGACCAATATGGCCACAATTCATGGTCGCCTCTGGCTAATACAAACCCTTAAGTGGCACAGTCCCCTGGGCCCCAATTTTCTAACCCTCAGAAATAACACCCGGCTGTATAACGCCGCTGACGCCCGGCTGTATAACGCCGCTGACGCCCGGCTGTATAACGCAGCTGACACCCGGCTGTATAACGCCGCTGACGCCCGGCTGTATAACGCCGCTGACGCCCGGCTGTATAACGCCGCTGACGCCCGGCTGTATAACGCAGCTGACGCCCGGCTGTATAACGCCGCTGACGCCCGGCTGTATAACGCCGCATTGACCTGCGTATAACGCGCGGACACCGAGTCGCCTGTATAAAGCTTGTCATCTGTTTAAGGAACTGAAGACCGTATGGCTAAATGGGGTACGCCTCTGGTATAACGCCTAGTGGACGCCCGGCCCATTTTAACCCTGAATAACCCCGGCTGTATAACGCGGCTGACGCCCGGCTGTATAACGCGCTGACCCCGGCTGTATAACGCGGCTGACGCCCGGCTGTATAACGCGGCTGAACCCCGGCTGTATAACGGCGCTGACACCCGGCTGTATAACGGGGGCTGACATCCTGCTGTATAACGCGGCTGACACCCGGCTGTATAACGCAGCTGACACCCGGCTGTATAACGCAGGGTAACCCGGCTGTATAACGCAGCTAAACCCGGCTGTATAACGCGCTAATACCCGGCTGTATAAAACGCGCTGACACCCGGCTGTATAACGCAGCTAATCCCGGCTGTATAACGCGGCTGATGCCCGGCTGTATAAGGGGGCTGACGCCCGGCTGTATAAGCGGCTGACCCCGGCTGTATAAGGGGCTGACATCCCGCTGTATAAGGCGCTGACGCCCGGCTGTATAACCGTGAGGGCTGACACCCGGCTGTATAAGCGGGCTGACACCCGGCTGTATAACGGGCGCTGACACCCGGCTGTATAACGCAGCTGACACCCGGCTGTATAACGCAGCTAAACCCGGCTGTATAACGCGGCTGAAGCCCGGCTGTATAAGGCGCTGAAACCCGGCTGTATAACGGAGGCTCACACCCGGCTGTATAACGGGCTAATCCTGCTGTATAAGAGGCTAAACCCGGCTGTATAAGGGGGCTGACACCCGGCTGTATAAGGGGGCTGACACCCGGCTGTATAAGGGGGCTGACACCCGGCTGTATAACGGAGGCTGACACCCGGCTGTATAAGGGCTACTACCCGGCTGTATAAGGCGGCTGAGCCCGGCTGTATAAGGGGGCTGACCCCGGCTGTATAAGGGGGCTCACACCCGGCTGTATAAGGGGGCTGACACCCTGCTGTATAAGGGCTGACGCCCGGCTGTATAAGGGGGCTGACACCCGGCTGTATAAGGGGGCTGACACCCGGCTGTATAAGGGGGCTGACACCCGGCTGTATAAGGGGGCTGACACCCGGCTGTATAACGGGCTGACACCCGTCTGTATAAGCAGCTGACACCCGTCTGTATAAGCAGCTGACACCCGCTGTATAACGCAGCTGACACCCGTCTGTATAAGGCGCTGACACCCGTCTGTATAAGGAGCTGACACCCGGCTGTATAAGCAGCTGACACCGGCTGTATAAGGGGGCTGACGCCCGGCTGTATAACCTGCTTCATACATGCAGTGAACACATCTGCCATACACATACTGCCTCTGCATTTTCTCCTCACTTCAAAAGACTAAAAAGATAGGGAGTTCAAACTCCACATTCCCAATTACAGCCCCAAACATCTGTCAGGGAAGAGTCAGGAGGCGTCATAGGAAATCAGAGAGTCGACCGAAACCTTTAGGTCCACCTAATCTTCATGTAATGTGTATCTGCTCTCGCTCCACCAATCACAACAATTCTAACAAATGCTTTCGACTTTTTTAAAAGTTTTTTTTCCATACAAACAGCACCACTCTTGTGCACAGGATGTGACTAGTATTGCAGCTCAGTTACATTCTAGTGAATAGGGCTGAGCTGCCAGACCAAGCACAGGCGCTCTTGCTGGGAAAACAATTTTTTTCTTTAATCTGACACAATTTCCTTTTTCATCTATCCGGAATGCTTTTAGAATTGATTTTGTATTAAAGAAACAGCTGGAATACAGCAAAGAGATGGAGCATGAGAAACAGCTGGAAGTTGGCACCGCTGCCAGATGAATGACATGCCAAATCATGATGGAGGGGTCTGGCCAGGCCGGCCGCTGGCACAAGAGCAAGGCTGTCTCCGGTGACAAATGAGGTCGGGCATGCGGCAATATGGCGACTGTCTAATGGAGGGGAGCTGCCGTGTCTTCAGAAGGTGTAAGCATGCCGGGGCTAAAGCGGAAGAAATGTGTGAAATCACTCACTGTCGAGATTAAAGGAGCTCAAACCCCAACGACAGCGGATTATAGAAATGTGGCAGAATTATAGGAGGAGCTGCTGCACCACATATACCATAGGTATAATGGATGAGGATATGTGACATAAGGCAGTGAGCACAGCCTCAGAAATACTAGTGCATCTCAATCAATTAGAATATCAGCAGTTAATTAACCGTATTTCAGTAATGTAATACATAAAGTGATATATAGAGTCATTACACTCAGAGTGATCTATTTCAAGTGTTTATTTCTGTTAATGTTGATGATTATGGCTTACAGCCAATGAAAACCCAAATACTTGCTAAGGATGCAAACGGTCCCTTAGTCTGATTCAGTGGGCTACACAATCATGGGGAAGACTGCTGACTTGACAGATATCCAGAAGGCACACTCCACAAGGAGGGTAAGCCACAAAAGGCCATTGCTAAAGACGCTGGCTGTTCACAGAGTGCTGTATCCAAGCATAATAATGGAAAGTTGAGTGGAAGGATGGATCTGGAGATAGGAGGCGGCAGCTTAGAAATGTGACAGCAATTTACAAACTTTACAGCTATTTGCTAACTTTGCAACATCACGGTTTCCTGCAGTGTAATACTCTTAAGGGTGTCCGCACACACTGAAGCGTTACATCTGCTCCCCACCGGTCCAGCTTGTCAGCCCCTTGTAAATACGTCCCAGCTGCTCATATAAATCACAATATGCAATGTTTAACTTCACCTTAAAGTGACCCGTCTTCTGGATCTCCGAGACTCAAAAGTTCCCAAAAGAGAATCTCTGCTATCAGTATCAGGGGAACACTGTACAAAACTTTATGGAACCTCTGTATAGAGCGGTGAGCTGTGTGCTCTTACCTCTCCAGCTCCTACTCTTGCACATATGTTTTCCAGGAAGCTGCAGCTGCATCCCCCTCCTCCCTCTCTTTCCTGTTTTTTATTTAGTAAATTAGTGCTGCTTGTAATCTATTAAAGGGATTGTACTAAAGAAAGCAGAAAATATCATGAAATAAACATTATTGTACGTGCCCTTGCTCTGGTGGTGATGCTGGTGGTGGCCCCTTGCTGCCTGTTTTTACATTCCAGGAAGAATTATGTGGAATATAGCCAATAATGCCACTAAGCACATGACCAGTGATTGGCTGCAGCGGTCACATGCTTTTATGCTATGTCATCTTCCCAGGAGTTTAAAGGAGAACTGAAAGGGAGCCACCAGGAATAGGAACCGGAGTGGACACTGATGTGTAACCTCACTTCTGCTCCCTACCGAAATCTCGTATCTGTGAGGATTGGGCAATACACAGCACGCTGCACATGTCCCCGCCAAGAAAAAAAAAAAAGACGATGGGTGGATTGAAGTTAAAACATGCCAAAGACAACAAGTACACTAAGAGTGAACTGGAAGGGGGAGGTGGGGCATATCAGTGCACTGGAAGGAGGAGGTGGGGCATATCAGTGCACTGGAAGGAGGAGGTGGGGCATATCAGTGCACTGGAAGGGGGAGGTGGGGCATATCAGTGCACTGGAAGGGGGAGGTGGGGCATATCAGTGCACTGGAAGGGGGAGGTGGGGCATATCAGTGCACTGGAAGGGGGAGGTGGGGCATATCAGTGCACTGGAGGGAGGAGGGGGGCATCAGTGAACAGGAGGGGGGCATATCAGTGCACTGGAGGGGGAGGTGGGGCATATCAGTGCACTGGAAGGGGGAGGTGGGGCATATCAGAGACACTGGAAGGGGGAGGTGGGGCATATCAGTGCACTGGAGGGAGGAGGGGGGCATCAGTGAACAGGAGGGGGGCATATCAGTGCACTGGAGGGGGAGGTGGGGCATATCAGTGCACTGGAAGGGGGAGGTGGGGCATATCAGAGACACTGGAAGGGGGAGGTGGGGCATATCAGTGCACTGGAGGGAGGAGGGGGGCATCAGTGAACAGGAGGGGGGCATATCAGTGCACTGGAGGGGGAGGTGGGGCATATCAGTGCACTGGAAGGGGGAGGTGGGGCATATCAGAGACACTGGAAGGGGGAGGTGGGGCATATCAGTGCACTGGAAGGGGGAGGTGGGGCATATCAGTGCACTGGAGGGAGGGAGGGGGCATCAGTGAACAGGAGGGGAGCATATCAGTGCACTGGAGGGGGAGGTGGGGCATATCAGTGCACTGGAAGGGGGAGGTGGGGCATATCAGAGACACTGGAAGGGGGAGGTGGGGCATATCAGTGCACTGGAAGGAGGAGGGGGGCATCAGTGAACTGGAGGGGGGCATATCAGTGCACTGGAGGGGGGAGGGGGGCATATCAGTGCACTGCAGGGGGGAAGTGGGGTGTATCAGTGAACTGGAGGGGGGCATATCAGTGCACTGGAGGGGGAAGGTTGATACACCCACCTCCCCCCTCCAGTGCACTGATACTCCCCCAAGTGCACTGATAAACAATACCCCCCTCTAGTGCACTTATAGGTCACATTTGCATATAATTAAGACTACTTTTATCACAATGCAGCACCAGATGGTGACAAAATCGAGATTATTGGAAATGTTTCACCCTGCCGCATCCTGCACGATTTCTTTTTACGTTGCTATCAGCTTTCTTTTATCTGCTGGGTATTTTGGGATATTTTATCTTTTTTTTTTTTCACATTTACTCTCTTAAAGCTCCCTTGTTTTATTCGACCCTTCGCTTTGTTCTTAAAGCACCCTGATCTCTGCGTCATCATATTCTACTGTTATGTTATTATCCAGACCACACAAATGCGTCATTTGAACTCTGCGCTGCCGTTTGTCAGAAGCCGCTGGAAATAAAAGCCGGTCCAGTCTGTGCTCAAATCACAGAGGTGTGAAACCGTCCGAAGTCTAAATGCAACTTTAAAGGAAATCTGTCAGGTCAAAAATCCATATGTAACTGATATAATTTTCTAATTCCTCTCTCTAAGCTCTCTCTATTCATGTATTTCTATTATTTATACTTCCCTCCTATCCTCTGTAAACTTCAAAATAAAAGATTAATTCCATCTGTCAATCACAGTGAGCTCTCTGCTGCCCACTCCCCAAGGAATGAATATTCATGTATCACTACACAGCCCTGCCCTCCTGTGATCTGTTATGCTATGTGACTCATTGCAGACAGAAGAGAATGGAGGGGGGGTGGTGGTGTATGATCTTAGAGATCTTCATTGTGTGTATCTGAGGCATGTGTGTAGTGTGTGCAGTCTGAGCTGTTTCTATGTGATTATAAGAACATTTGATCATTTCCTCAGCAGATACACACATTACATGTATGCAGGAAAACAAATGTTCATATAAACAGAAATCTTTTACAGATAGCACAGACTGTAGTGATGTTACCCAGCAGCCTGCAGAAGCCTGAGAGATTCAGTGTAACTTCAGCAGAGGGGAGGGACAGATACCAGCTTGGATAGGTGTCACATACTTTTACAGCTACCTGCTGGGTGTGAAGATGCTTATAGCAAGAAAACTACACAGGGTACCGTAATGATTTTTACATTTTCTAAAAGGTCTACCCGAGCACTATTCAAGGGTACTATTAGCATCATACTGAAAAATGACCTGTCAGAGACCCTTTAACCTTGAATGCAGGAAAGCAGTAATTCTGTATTATGAGTCCACGCATTTCGGATGCATCATTTTATGAAGATGTAACACATTATTCTGCGCGTTTATGGGTCACTTTTTCATCTCATACAGACAATATGATAAAAAGGATACTGCAAAGTCTTCATGTATCTCTGCACAGTCTGCAGCCAGTCCGGGATGGACATGGAAGTCTTGTAGGTTGGGACGGATGGCACTGGAGGCTGAAATAAAAGAAAGAAAAGAAACGTGAACAATGACAGCACGCACATTCTGTAACGACACATTTGTTTACACGTAACGAGCACTTTCCATATGGAACGTAACGTGTTTGTTACAAGATTGTGATCCTAATAGTCGCAGGATTTCCTCGTTGAGCTGAATAATAGATAATTTCCTGCAAATTCAAATCAGCAGATGTCAGATCAAAGATTTGTTGTAATGTGCAATTAATTACAACATAGTTCTACTAAATATAGAGATGTAGCAGAGCTGACTTTGTCAATCAGCCCAACAGGCATTAGCTGTGGTTTTCCAAGGACAGAAAATAGAGACCAATTCACCAAAATATCCCTGTCACAGGGCTCTTCCAGGAGCACATAAGTAAGGGTCCTTTCACATTGCACTGTAGCACCCACTCAGTGATCCTATCGGCTTATGTCTCAATCCCCCGGAAAACGGGCATCAGATGTATGCGCCAACGGGACCGTTGACTTCAATGGTGCTGATGGAGTCAACGTCTGCTCTGTTGAGCACAACATTCAGGAGTATACATCACCAGGAGGCGGACACCCAGACGTAGTATTTATTATTATAGCGCCATTTACTCCATGAAAAGGGGCATACATAGACAAGTACAATAATCATGAGCAATACAAGGCTCAGACAGGTACAGGAGAAGAGAGGACTCTGCTGCCCATGAGGCCCACAGTCTACAAGGGATGGGTGAGGATACAGTAGGTGAGGAGAGAGGACCCTGCCCGAGAGGCCTCACAGTGTACAAGGGATGGGTGAGGAGATAGTGGGTGAGGAGATAGTGGGTGAGGAGAGAGGACTCTGCACACGACGGCACACAGTCTACAAGGGATGGGTGAGGATACAGTAGGTGAGGAGAGAGGACTCTGCCCACAAGGGCTCACAGTCTACAAGGGATGGGTGAGAATACAGTAGGTGAGGAGAGAGGACTCTGCCCGCAAGGTCTCACAGTCTACAAGGGATGGATGAGGATACAGTAGATGAGAAGAGAGGACCCTGCCCATGAGGGCACACAGTCTACAGGGAGTGAGTGTGAAAATAAAGTAGATGAGGAGAGAGGACCCTGCCCCTGAGGGCTCACAGTCTACAAGGGATGGGTGAGGATACAGTAGGTGAGGAGAGAGGACCCTGCCCATGAGGGCTCACAGTCTACAAGGGATGGGTGAGGATACAGTAGGTGAGGAGAGAGGACCCTGCCCATGAGGGCTCACAGTCTACAAGGGATGGGTGAGGATACAGTAGGTGAGGAGAGAGGACCCTGCCCATGAGGGCTCACAGTCTACAAGGGATGGGTGAGGATACAGTAGGTGAGGAGAGAGGACCCTGCCCATGAGGGCTCACAGTCTACAAGGGATGGGTGAGGATACAGTAGGTGAGGAGAGAGGACCCTGCTCACGAGGGCTCACAGTCTACAGGGAGTGAGTGTGAAGATAAAGTAGATGAGGAGAGAGGACCCTGCTCGTGGGGACTCACAGTCCACAGGGGATGGGTGAGGCAACAGTACAGGAGGAGAGAGGACCCTGCCCGCGAGGGCTCACAGTCTACATGTAGACTACATTAAGGTGTCTGCCATCTGCACCATTAAAGTCAATAATCCCATTGGCAATTACGTCAAAACCCATTGTGCAGACGTTCTGACATAAGCCTCGATGGGACCATCGATCGGATGCCACAACGCAATGGCAAAGCACTTTAAGGTAATATTATTCTATCTATTTCAGTTCAGTAACACCCACATCTTACTTGCAGAGCTGCGGCCGTACGGTGAGGTTTTCCAGGTGTAAAAGATAGAGCAGAGGTGTGAAATCAACAATACAAATGTGGGAAAATGTAAATCCATTTGCACGACTTCCTGATTACCGTCTCTGACAAAGGGTGAATTCACACATGTGAGTATCACATCAACAATCAAAGATCGATCAAATCCAGCAATCCCAAAGATATAATACTAAATTAGATTTTATTTAAGAGCCATAAAAGATGCAAAAGAGCCACATGTGCAAGTGAAATACAAGGCTTAATAACAGGATAATGTGTTTTCAGCTCAGTCAGCTTTTACATATATCCATATAAGAGGTAACAGCTCAAAACGCGTTATCCTAAGATGACCACACTGCAAAATTAAAAAACGGAAGAAATTTTTTATTTTCGATAACCCAAAAAGAAAAGCTCCAGCCATGGGAAAAGGTGCTCCTGTGCCTTCAAATTGAAATGTTAACTTAATTGTACCATTAAAACTTAATACACTGATCGGATATCAGAAAAATAATAATGGGAATCTGTCAGGTCAATAATCCATATGTATCTGCTAACATCTTCTAATTCCTTTCTAAGCTTTTTCTATTCATGTATTTCTATTATTCATATTTTTCTCCTATCCTCTGTAAACGTCAATGAATATTCATGCATCACTACACTGTCCTGACCTTCTCTCGGATCTGCATGATGTGTGATTCATTGAAGACAGAGAAAGGAGGGGGGAGGAGGTGTGTGCTCTTAGAAATCTTCATCATGTGTATGAGACATATGTGCAGTCTGAAATATTTCTATGTGATTATAAGAACATTTGGTCAGCAGATACACACATTACACGTCTGCAGGAAAACAAATGTTTTTATTATAGAAATCTTACAGACACCCCACAATGCAGGACAAAACACCTCCCTCCTCCTAGCACAGAGGGGAGGGACAGGACACCAGCTTATGTGGGTGTGGATATTTAAATAACACTTATACAGCAGCCGAACTCCATATAATGGAGAGGACTAATGCACCAGCTCCCTGCAGGGTGTGCTAATGCTTATAGTAAGGAAACTACAAATGGTACAGTAATGATTTTGCATGTTTTAAAAGGTCTGCCCAGGCCCTATTCAAGGGCAATATTAATGTCAGAGAAAAATGACCTGACAGCAGGGGCGTAACTACAATAGGTGCAGGGGTTGCGATCGCACCCGGGCCCTGCAGCCTAGGGGGGCCCAAAAGTCCCTTTGGCCTATAGAAAAAGACTAATTCTATTAAAGCTTTGCAATAATTGGGGGCCCCCTTGCAGCTTTTGCATCGGGGCCCCTGGCCTGAAGTTACGCCACTGCCTGACAGTGTCCATTTAAAAACCAACGCATTTCGGCAAAGCTCATGGTTGTGTGTGAATTGTGCACAACTGTCATGATTTTTAAGATTTTGCAGTTATTAACTTTAAAATGCACAAAACAGGAGACGCCTGATGTCTCCACACTTTGTGTTAAGGAAGGTTATAATGAACTATTCAGAGGGAATTCAGAGTTGTGTCTGGTTTTGCCGTCACATTATATCTGCCTACTCTCAGATCACCAGTCTTCTGGGGATAAATACACTAAGCCTCCATCTGTCTCTGTCCGGGCCCTTGATTGACTCCTTGCTCAGTTTCCCCCTCCTGTTTGGGTTCCTGAGTCTCTCCTGACCCAGCAGGGAATAATGTGCAGCGGACATGGTACTGACAGCGCTCATCTATGAATCACTGACTATAGAAGCTGCTCAGATAGTTTTCATTCACCCCCCGGAGTGAACAGCATTATCTGAGCAATGAGTAATAGAACCATGGCATCCTGTCTGCTGAGAAACACCGGCAGTAAAAGGGACGTCTACTCACAAGAAAGTCAACTTAAACTTTGTCCTTCTCAGAAATCATCCCTTAGTAACATGTCTGCAAGGCAGGTCTGAATTGTATTGCTTTAGACTGTAATGACCATATGACATATGCTGGAGACCGGATAGTCAGGATGATGCGCAGACAATAAAAAATAGTCCTTTAAACCACATAGAAAAACTCCAGATCACCCGCACGTCTCCGAATCTCACCTTCGCCCTCTTCCTGGTGAACTGTAGAGCGTTGTTATGGGTCACCCTTATAATCCAGTGCTCTGAAGTCACAATCCTAGGTGATATAGGATCACTCAGGTAACATGCTGCCTGAGTATTCGGGTGGATGGTTATTATGCTACTGTTCCACTCAACTCTGCTACATTACTGGATTCTTCTGATGTAAGTCTGCTACATTGCTGGGCTCTGCTACTTTGCTAGACTAAGTACCGTAATCAAACCTATTCTATTCTGCTACATCACTGGGCTATGCTACATCTACAGTGAGTCACAAGCTATGCTACATCGACAAGTCTTCTCTACTATGCACTTATCTGCTTCTGCTTCATCAGATTCCCTTTACGTAGTCTCCATACGCCCAGTGGTCTGCTACTCTACATCTGCAGCTGACGACCCATCATTGAGCCTCCATTGGTCTCTTCTGTGAACCAACATCATTAGTCCGTATTACACAACAACTACCCACCATACAGAGGGCTTCAATAATCCCCTCTATAAGGTGAGGCATAACACTGAAATGCACACCTGTTGGAAGAACAGGGTTCCCCTGAACACCATTCCTCCAGGTGGAGAGTGAACGGAGCAGTGGCTATGCCTGTTTTTGGGACAATCTTCACCTAATTATAGCCATTTCTAGGCACCTCACCCAGCAGAATTGGAGACCAGGGGCCCTTGTGCTCACAATATGAGAGATCCCATAGGTCCAGAGATGTCCTATGAATAGTTAAACCACCACTCCAGCCTTTAGTTTTTTTTCAGGGCTGGAGTGGTGCTTTTAACCCAAGGTCCCTGCCTCTACTCTTATACTCACCTTCACCATTTTTTGGAATCACTCCAGTCCCGCGTATCGCACCCAGCTGAGACCTTTGCAGTATCGGGGATTAGAAGGTCTCGGCGAATAGCAGATCACAGGTCCTCGCTGGGTTCTGCTTGGCAATTAACATGCGTGGACTGGATTTATTTTGGTTTGGTGTTGAAGGGGTTACAAGTTCCTTTTTGATCCTGCTGAGATTCCATATAGCTCTAATCTCAGCTGCCACTCCCTTTCATTATTTATACTCACTCCTTATTATCCTATGTGCCAGTTATAGTTCTTCTATGCTGACCTCCCAGGATAAGTTATTGTTGTGGAAGCTGTGGAGTTCCGTTTGTTGTTCTATTCCCACTTGTTTGTCTCTCCCTGTGTTGTCTTATTGATGTAGTAAGACTAGCGTCTTGCTTCCTTACTCATTAGCTAGGGCTAGCACAGTGTCTGACAGGGCTTAGGCACGTGATCGCGCGTGGGGGGGATAGGGGCGGGGGGGTTGGTTGTTTGGGAGAAGGACCCATCTAGGGATGATAGGGAGTGCACGATTCAGACTCAGGGAGAGTGGTAACTCCACCTATCGAACAAGCCCCCTTTTACCTCTTCTTTAGCGCTGCACTCCGGACGTCTCCTCGCTCTGTCATGCGCCAACTTGTAAATAACTTTGAACTGCCTGAAAGTCAGAAGTTACGTCACAAGCTCTCAATACAAGTCTGTGAGAGAAAGAAGAGGCTCTCATAGACGTATATTGAAGAATGACCTCCGGCGCACTCCATGAAACACTGGAGCTGCTGGCAGGTCACAAGCTGCAGAAAACCAACAGGAGCTGAGAACAGATAAAGTTGTCGGAGGGTGAGTATAAGACAAGGGCAGGGGACTTCGATTAAAAATACTACTCCATTGGAGTGGTGCTTTAAACCTCTTCTGTAGTTAATTCATACATTCATGTGTCACTACATTCCAGATAAGAGTTCCCCTTTTAAGCCCAGAGCCAGGGACAGGTGCAGGATTTATTGTCATCACTATATCTGGGATGTTAGGGGTTATTGTGACCCTCGGCAGCAGCTGCTGGCATCAGCTTAACTTCCCAAAGTAGCAGAAAATCACATTACACGAATGCCGGACATGAGGCTGCCACCGCCGCTGCTCTCAGCCTGAATATTTTATGTGTCTGTTGCACCAATCCAGAGTTACTAGAGATCACAGAATAATATATATCATTTACATTATTTATTAGGAGGAAAGATTATTTAAGCTTGCGTATCTATAAAATAAAAATCTGACATTTGAAGAATAACTTAAAAGGAATCTGTCAGTGCTCTCTCCCATAGAGACACTATTCAATTCAGAGAAACCACCGTCTCGGGGAATCTCGGTACTCTACCAGCAGTGGCGTAACTTCAGGCCCTAGGGCCCTGATGCGAAAGCTCCAACAGGGCCCCCAATTATTGCAAATCTTTAATAGTATTAGTCTTTTTCTATGTGCCAAAAGGACTTTTGGGCCCCCTAGGCTGCAGGGCCCGGGTGCGATCGCAACCCCTGCACCTATTGTAGTTATGCCCCTGCCTACCAGGCCTTGTCGGTGGAGAAAATTAAAGTTAGATGAAACTTCAGGTCGCATGGGAGGGAAAGCCTTGGTAGAGTTTTAGCGGAGGAAGACTGGGAGAGGATTTTCTTAATGACCCATAAATTACCGGGTTCATGTGACGCCCAGGAAAAAGGATACAAATATTTATATGGTACCTTAGGGTGCGTGCACACGATCAGTATACACAGCGTTTTGGATGTAGTGTCTTGCTGCTGCGTCCAAAACACTGTGTAGTACAGTATAAGCATAGTGGATGAAATTTCAAGAAATCCCATCCTCACTATGCTTAACCCGACTGCAGCGTCTTTGGAGCTGCGGTGCGGGTTGCCGGGAGTCCGCGCCTCCGCAGCATGTTTATTTTATCCTGCGGAGTCGGAAGCGACTCCCATCGGGTGGCTGCAGGGAGAAGCCGCCCCGCACCCGCCGCACATGGTGAGTACAGGGCGGCTGCGGTCTCCCTGCGGCCACCCGCGGCTTCACTCAGGTCCGGAGGAGCTGCGTCCAACATGCAGCTCCTCCGCACCGTGAGCACACAGCCTTACACCAGCTAGGCTCCACAGGATATTCCCCTCGGCTTCTGATGTGAGGAGGACACACTTCTTCACATTTGGTGAGGCTGCCCCATGATCAAGGGATTCTGGGAGAAGGTCTTTAGAAATTACGGGCTGGTCATCAGGAAAACTCTTGCAGGAAGTCCTGAACTTACTTTGCCATCTTTGCTCCCAGGTCCGGTTAAAATTCTCAAAAAAGACATCTTAAGGCTATGTTCACACATTTGCGTATTTTGTTGCGCTTTTTGCCGCGATTTTAAGACACGCAAAAAAATACGTGGGTGCTTTAACACACCGCGCTTTCTTCTCCTCATAAAGCGCAGGTGATGTCACAGAGGGGAGGAAGAATCCTGCTTCCTCCTCCCCTGTGTGACGTGTGACCGCCCCATTAGATTTCGCAGTGTATTAATATACACTGTGAAATCTAAATTAAATAAAGGCAAATGTATGGAAAATAAAAACAAACAATGAATACTTACCCTCCGGCAGCCTGTTCGGGCTATCCGGTGCAGAGAGAAAGGCAGGTACCAACAGGGGCTTGCGTTACGTCAAAGTGACGTCACGGGTGCCGATTGGCCACTCGTCGTCATGTGATACGGCCAATCAGCCATCAGAATGTCCCTCTGACATCACGACAGGTCCCAGCAAGTCAATACCTGCGGCGGCTCCCAAACACCGTCTGAGGGTAAGTATTCAATCTTTATTATTTTTAATACATTTGCTTTTATTTAATTTTGATTTCGCAGTATATATTAATACACTGTGAAATCTAATGGGGGCGGTCACAGCTGTCACAGAGGGGAGGAGGAACCAGGATTTTTCCTCCCCCCTCTGTGACATCAGATGCAGCAGCGCCGCCCCCTATGGGAGAACATGCCGGCGCTGCTGCGTAAAGAATTGACATGTCAATTCTTTTCACGCTGGCGCTTTTTCCTATAATAGCGCGGCGTATTTTTACGCAGTGTCTGTACGGCAAAGTGGATTTCACATTCACTTTGCCGGCAGACACAAGGCACATTGCGCATTTTGAAAAGCGCTCGCAAACAAGGGCTCAGAAGTGCGCAATGTGTGAACGCAGCCTTAGATTCTGTTTATCAGCGGCCAGGACTGTTATTAAGATAAGATAAGATAAGATAAACTTTATTGATCCCGGAGGAAATTACAGTATTACAGCAGCAGAACAAAGATCAAGAACATTTCACACTTTACAAAATAAGTCTATAATTCCAATAAGTCTATTATTCCATGGCATTGGAAGGAATCGGAGCAGCCTTCCATAATAGAGTGCCATGCTGAAATGGAAAATTGCTGCCAAATGGAGGAAACATCGGCCGAGTTCCCCAGGGCACAGGGTGCTTTCGTTTGTACATGGACGGAATGGATCCTTTTTAGAGATGTATCCAATTTTCAGGAACTTTTCAATTGAAACTTGCCCTATAATCTCGTTTCACATTGTCTATGTACCACCGTGTGTATAGAATCTCATACCGACCTAGTTCATCTATCATCCCCTATAGTAAATCCCATCTCTCCCCTCACATTCTGTTCTCTCAGCTATCTGTACATCTATAACCTCTGGATACCCGAGGGTCATAGAGGAAGCCTGAGTGCTTCCTCACCAGATAAAATGTTGTTTATGTGTTGGTCCCCCCCCCTCCTTTATTACCTTTACAAACTTAACGCCAAGAATAATGCAAGATGGAGTCTTGTGTGTGAGAATAGGATTGGAAATGTTATGTGAGAATATTTTCAGGCGTTTACAGGAACAAGTTATGCGTAACTATTATTCGGTGTCTGTCAGGAGACGGACGTTGGTTGTAAGGTTTACACTGTTTCCTTAATAAAAATAGATTTACAGAAAAAAAAAAAAAGGAATCTGTCAGCAGGTTTTTGCCACCTCATCTGACATCAACATAATGTAGGAAAAGAAACCCTAAATTCTATGATGTATCACAGAGATCACTGGCTGCAGCTGTTCTCACACTGTCAGAGAATTTTGTTTTAGAAACACAGCAGAGCTGGGAGAGCTGCCCCGCCCACACCAGGCTCTGTATGTACAATGTCTATAGACAGAGAGCTGCCCCCGCCCACACCAGGCTCTGATATGTACAATGTCTATACACAAAGCTGCCCCCGCCCACACCAGGCTCTGTATGTACAATGTCTATACACAAAGCTGCCCCCGCCCACACCAGGCTCTGTATGTACAATGTCTATAGATAGAGCTGCCCCCGCCCACACCAGGCTCTGTATGTACAATGTCTATAGACAGAGAGCTGCCCCCGCCCACACCAGGCTCTGTATGTACAATGTCTATAGACAGAGAGCTGCCCCGCCCACACCAGGCTCTGTATGTACAATGTCTATAGATAGAGCTGCCCCCGCCCACACCAGGCTCTGTATGTACAATGTCTATAGACAGAGCTGCCCCCGCCCACACCAGGCTCTGTATGTACAATGTCTATAGACAGAGAGCTGCCCCGCCCACACCAGGCTCTGTATGTACAATGTCTATAGACAGAGAGCTGCCCCCGCCCACACCAGGCTCTGTATGTACAATGTCTATAGACAGAGAGCTGCCCCGCCCACACCAGGCTCTGTATGTACAATGTCTATACACAAAGCTGCCCCCGCCCACACCAGGCTCTGTATGTACAATGTCTATAGACAGGAGAGCTGCCCCGCCCACACCAGGCTCTGTATGTACAATGTCTATAGATAGAGCTGCCCCCGCCCACACCAGGCTCTGTATGTACAATGTCTATAGACAGAGCTGCCCCCGCCCACACCAGGCTCTGTATGTACAATGTCTATAGACAGAGAGCTGCCCCCGCCCACACCAGGCTCTGTATGTACAATGTCTATAGACAGAGAGCTGCCCCCGCCCACACCAGGCTCTGTATGTACAATGTCTATAGACAGAGAGCTGCCCCGCCCACACCAGGCTCTGTATGTACAATGTCTATAGACAGAGAGCTGTCCCCGCCCACACCAGGCTCTGTATGTACAATGTCTATACACAAAGCTGCCCCCCGCCCACACCAGGCTCTGTATGTACAATGTCTATACACAAAGCTGCCCCCCGCCCACACCAGGCTCTGTATGTACAATGTCTATAGACAGAGAGCTGTCCCCGCCCACACCAGGCTCTGTATATACAATGTCTATAGACAGAGAGCTACCCCGCCCACACCAGGCTCTGTATATACAATGTCTATAGTAAGGGAGCTGCCCTCGCCCACCCCAGGCTCTGTATGTACAATGTCTATAGACAGAGATCTTCCCCGCCCACACCAGGCTCTGTATGTACAATGTCTATAGGTAGAGAGCTGCCCCCACCCACACTAGGCTCTGTATGTACAATGTCTATAGACAGAGAGCTGCCCCCACCCACACTAGGGTATGTTTGTGTGGCGCCCCTGCGACCAGGGTGGCCACAGGTAAGAACTGCAGCCAGAAGGTGGGGACAGTTTTCTACAAACACCTTCATAAACACATCCACAGACACAAGACCCAACTCGGAGCCCGGGACTCTAGGCGGGCAAGGGGTGGTAGGGCCAGTCACAGTGGGTGGGACGTAGTCAAGGTAACGGACCGGGTACATAAGGGGAAAACCAAGAAGTAGTAGTTAGTAGGCCAGAGAGTGCCGAGCAGCAAAGACCAAGAGCAGTAAAGAGAGAGAACAGCAGAGTGCACAGGAAGAGACTTCCCTGAAGGTTTAGGGCTCACTGGAGGCGTAGAATCTGCAAGGCATAAGCCCCTGGAGAGAAAGCCCGCTCCGCAGCCTGTAAGCAAAGGGAAGGGGAGAGACCGGGACCAGACCAGTACAGCTGGGTCCGAGGAAAACGGCAGCTGTGCCAGAGGATGACCAGAGGAAGGATCCCCTTTGTACACCGTAGTTACACGGGTAGGAAAGAGCCTGGTGATCCCTTGCAACAAAGGGACACTGGAAGGCTAGGCTGGGACCAGAGAGTCGGCTCTGAGGTGACCGTAGCTACAAGCCAGATAATAGACATACCGACGGGGAGTTTAGATTCCAAGTCTGATCTCCTAATACAAGTGCAGGAGGTTCAATGACACAGGACTCAGTGCTTGCTACCCACACATAGGGAGAAGCCAAACAAGAACCCGAGTCACCTACCACACAGCACACTGGGGAAGAGAAGTAGAGAAGAGCCCAAGAGGAATTCAGAAAGAGAAGGGTCTAAAGCAGGGTAGTAACTGGAAGTGTGGAGTTTAACCTGTAAGAGACTGTACAACTGTGTGAACTGTACTGTGAAGCACTTAAGTAAACCCGGTGAACGCTGCCAGTGTCTCCAGTGTGTGATTCCCTGCATGTTAAACTGTTTTAACCCTGTTAGGAGCAGCCCGACACACGGCGGGTTTCTCCATCTGGCTGCAGCAGCATCCATCCTCCTGGCAGAAGTAAGCAGCAGCAGTGGTCCCCTCACTGACCACAACCCATGGGTGGCGTCACGACAATCCCTGTAAATAACCCTTTTACTTGTGGGCTCGGGACACGGTCCGGACCAAGACAACCGTGATAACCCCCGTGATACCCTGGTCCGGTGCCGAGTACCCTGTCCCAGTGGGCTCTACATATGTACAATGTCTATAGACAGAGAGCTGGCCCCTCACACACCAGGCTCTGTATGTGCAATGTCTCTAGACAGAGAACTGCCCCCTCCCATACCAGGGTCTGTTTGTACATTGTCTACCGTCAGAGCTGCTCGCACCCACACCAGGGTCTATATGTAGAATGTCTGCATACAGAGGGATGTCCTTGCCCACACCAGGCTCTGTATGTACAATGTCTATAAACAGAGAGATGCCCCCGCCTACACCAGACTCTGTATGTACAATGTCTATAGACAGAGAGCTCCCCCCACCCACACCAGACTCTGTATATACAATGTCTATAGACAGAGAGCTGCCCCCGCCTACACCAGATACTGTATGTACAATGTCTATAGGCAGAAAGCTGCCCCGCCACATCAGGGTCTGTATGTACAATGTCTATAGACAGAGAGCTCCCCCCACCTACACCAGGCTCTGTATGTACAATGTCTTTAGACAGAGGGCTGCCCCCACCCACACCAGGGTCTGTTTGTACAGTGTCTACCATCAGAGCTGCTCGCATCCACACCAGGGTCTATATGTAGAATGTCTACAGACAGAGGGCTGTCCTTGCCCACACCAGGCTCTGTATGTACAATGTCTATAGACAGAGAGCTTCCCCCGCCCACACCAGGCTCTGTATGTAGCTTCCCCCCACACCAGGCTCTGTATGTACAATGTCTATAGACAGAGAGCTGCCCCAGCCTACACCAGGCTCTCTATAGGGATCACTGTGAGGTGTCAATCACAGGAGGGGGCATGTGGGACTGTCTTACACATGACAAAGTAGTCCTGTAATGATAATCACAGGGTGATAAAGCCTTTAGTTTTAGTAAACAATAACACACACTGATAAGAGAAGCACAGTTGATTTATGTTATTTAACCCCACAGCATGCTGTCCTCAGCTTACATAGCAAAAACCTATTGACAGATCCCTTTAACATTTACAAAATAAATACAAAAAAAATGTTTTTGTCTCCTTTAATTGCCTGCAGATCAGTGTTTTTTTTTTTTGAGCAACTGGTAGGGAAGGGGGTCTCAGGACTCGTGCCCCCTCCATGCCCTTTAGAGAATTGAAGGGACTAAAAAACATTTTATTTACACTTTTATTGAATTTAGAAAAGTTGACAACAATGGAGCAAACCTTCCTGTTTTCTTGTTATACAGACACATGTTGGGTGGAGAAATGATCTCAGTAAGTTCAGGAAGATGTGAGAGGTCGGGGACGGCGCATTGTGCGGAGCGCTGACCTCATATCCTGACCACATGTAACACGTGACATATCCGGGGGGATTCCATGTGCAGGAATTCCCTGACTTTTCCTCCAAGACAGGTCCAGTCTTGGCTCTATATATGAGACTGAGCTTCTTATCGTGCCCCTCCACATTACACTACAGGAGCTTTTCTGACCTCCCTCCTATATCCATAGACATTAATATGGAGTTGTCCCACTTGCACTCTCCTTGGAAGGATTTCTACAGGATTTTGGAGGTGTCTATTGGACTTAATCCTCTTTTATCCCAGAAGACCATTTGTGAGGTCAGACCCTGATGTTGAGGAGAGGTCAGGCTCACAATGTCCAGTCTAGGTCATCACAAAGGTGTTGGATGGGGAAGAGGTCCAGACTCCCCCCTCTATGTCTATATAAGACCTTGTGCATTGGCCACAGTCATAAGGAACAGAAAAGGGCCCTCCCCAAACCTTTCCCACAAAACTGGAAGCTACGACTGCCGATTCGGACAGCCGTCTTTTGCTATGAAATCAGGTAGCAGAATGATGTTGGGAAAGAGAGCCCAATTCCAATGATGTATCCCTAAGCTGTGTATAACATGCATGATTGGCAGCTTCATGTGTACACTGCACATTGCCAGTAAGCTGACAATCAGTGGGAGTCAGGGTTATACCGATTAGCAGGACTACCTAGCACAAGACACCTAGTCCTGCAGTAATAATCTCCTGCTGTTAAAGCATTGATTGTATTGTAACTACAGCACACAGCCTAATAAGTGACATCCCTGGAATCAGGCTCTCTGCTCATATATTACACTGCTCTGATATTAAATTAAACTGACCCTTGAAAAACGGCCATAGTGTTATCCCTCTTTCACCAAACTGCGCAGCGGGCACAACTCAGTCAAGTGGGTAACGTTCTCTATTCACCAAACCCAGACTCGTCCATCAGACACCAGATAGTGAAGTGTGATCCATCAGTGCACAGAATACGTTTCCTCCGAATCCATTGGTGGCAGTTTTACACCGCTCCAGCCAATGCTCGGCATTGCGCTTGGTGATGTACGGCTGCAGCTGATCGGTCATGAAGCTCCCAGCAGGTGCAGTGTTTGTGCTTGGTGATATACGGCTGCAGCTGATCGGCATGAAGCTCCAGACGGTGCAGTGTTTGTGCTGGTGAGTACGGCTGCAGCTGATCAGTCATGAAGCTCCCGGCGGGTGCAGCGTTTGTGCTTGGTGATGTACGGCTGCAGCTGAAAGGCCATAAAGCTCCTGCAGTGTTTGTGCTGTTGTTACCGGAGGAGGTCTGGACTCTTCAGTTCTGGAGTCAGCAGAGCGGTGGGGACTTTCCTGCCCTCTGCTCCTCAGAAGTGTTTGGTAGTTCAATGACAGTAGTGGTGCCCCGCTGCTGATGCAGTAGGCGGTGTACATTATTTCTATACTTGCAGACATTGTTCTAGTGCATGCACTACAGAGCAGGTACCGCCATCACCGATCCCCCATTGTACTGTCATTATTCCCATCATTCTACCCATTCAGCCGACATGTAGCTCAGACTTTATGTGGGATTTGGGCAAAGCTCGCTAACAATTCCTGCGGGACCTGTACTAGGATGGCGATAATAGTGTGGGAGCTGATGCTAGTACTCTGGTGATAATGAATTCCTCCACACCTACAAGTGCTGATCACACAGCCGCGGCTTCTCGGTTAAAGACTTTGTTAAATTAAAAAAAGAGAAACATTGATCATAATGCATTTTCCTTGAAAACTGGTGACTGCAACTTGCTTTCCATAAATCATACAATGTGTCTGCCTGATTCTAAGCCTGAATGTCCATATAAATTTATAGGCTTCAGCGTCCGCTGTGTGTTGGGTTATGACCCTTTACTGCACATTAAATATTTTACCGATGAATGGACAACAGTCCATTCCTTCCAACTTCCTTATGAAAATGTACACTCTATTCCGCTGAGCATGCATTTCAATAGTAAGCCGCTGTTAAATGTATCCCGCCCTAAAGAGACTGTGAATAAGTCTGGGACCTGAAGGTTACAACACCTTATGGATCGCAGGTCTATATCTTGTATTTAAATGTATATACTTTTTTTGGTGCTGCAGGGGTTAAGGACTCTTTCCTATCTGGTTGCTCTTTGAAGCTTAATGTCAGGTGCAGAAAATTTTTGGTGACCACTCCCCTCCGCTATAAAGAGTCGCATGTCTTACCATCTGACGCTGATGATAGAATCTCTTTCTATGCTGACCACTTTGGAAGGAGCCTGTTTCTGGAAGAAGCTGACATCATAACGATTGCAGCGGTCATGCTTTGGTGCAATTGTGTAGTGTCTATTTTCCACCTGTCTGTGTCCCTTACCTTGTGTTTTATTACTGTAGTGGTAAGACTAGTGTCCTTTCCGGCCTACACACTAACCAGGGTGAGTGCAGGGCAAGCAAGGACCTAGGCATATGATGGAGGAAATGACTTGTATAGGGACGTTAGAGAGCTGAGGGTCCAAACTCTGGCAATGGGGGGGGAAGGACCCATCTAGGTAAGTTAGGGAGCTTAGTGTGCAACTCAGGTGAGTGTAAGGAGATGACCCCTCTCAGCTCTCCCTATCACCAGGGCCTTCCTTCAATACCATCCCCTTTGTCACCATTGTGTTGCGCTGTATGCTGGCAGTCTGTATACGCCATCGTGACAGCCACTATCTCTTGAAAACAAAGGATCAGAAATTCAAGATGTCTGAATGAACGTCATCTGAAGAAAATTGGGGAGTTCTGCATGTGTATGGCCACCTTATGGCTCTACCCTGGGAAAAGCTGCTCTTTTAGGCTAAGTTTACACCATGTTTTTGCCATACCGTTAAGACTCTTTACAATCCCTGATGTATACCTCCAACTGAAAAGTATCTCCATGGGATAGGCGATACCTTACTGATCCCTGGGGGGCCTAAGGCTACGTTCAGACGCGGCATAATTGCTTTTACGCAGCGCTTTTGAGTGCTGAAAGGCATGCAGACGCCGCACTTTAGCCACGTATTTTTGCGCGTGCTTATACTGCAAAAGCGTGCGCGCAAAAAGAATTAACATGGCAGTTCTTTGCGCTTTTTTTGGCACGCTATTCCCATAGGCTACATGTAAGGCTACGTTCAGACGCAGCATATTTGGCCGCGTATTATGAAGTGGCGCTTTTTTGCGTGTGTTAAAACGCTGAAAAGCGCGACTGCATGCAGATGAGGCGGTTTTCCCGAGGCCATGTTAACATGTAGCCTATGGGAAAAGTGTGCCAAAAACGCAAATAATTGCCATGTCAACTCTTCTTGCGCGCACGCTTTTGCTGTGGAGATGCGCATAAAAATATGCGGAAAAACGTGGCGTCTGCACGCCTTGATGGAAGGCTTATCCATTTTTGTTTGGCACTGTTTTTAAGCGAGCACTCAAAAGCGCCACGTAAAAGGAATATGCGGCAATTACGCCACATCTGAACGTAGCCTTAAAATGGCCTCGGGAAAAGCGCACCGGTAAAAGCGCGCCATCTGCATGCAGTCGCGCTTTTTTTGCACTTCACAATACGCAACCAAATACGTCGCGTCTGAACGCAGCCTACTCATTCACCCATTGATATGGAGAAAGCGGCTCTGAAGCGCACCACTGGAATTAAACTAGACCATACAACTCCCTCTTAATAGGACGCGACACATGTAGGAAGACATTTGGGCAGATTCACCGTTTGAAAACTCCTAAAAAGTTGCGAAAAACATAGGCGTCGAGCCCCTCACCTTGGGAAGCTGAGTTGCGTTTCGTATCCGGTCCACCATATCCTTCCCTTCAGGGTGGACTTTGGCGACGTGAGTCCACATTCTTTCCCAGGTCTGACTGTCAATGGGGAACCCGCTCTTGTTGACATAGAAGAGCGCCCCCACCTCTTTGTCTTCTTCTTCCGAGTAGCCCCCCGAGCTATTCCCAGAGGCGCTGGCTGGGGCTGGAGTAAGAGAAGAGGCCAGAGGACGGTCATGGAGGCTCCGAGAACGGGCGGGTTTGGTAGTCTTTGTCCCCACATTCTGGTGCTGGCAATGCTTACTGTGGGCCCGGAGGAAGGTGGAACTAGAGCCCGTCATGGTGGGAGAACGTTCCAGTCACCAAAGGTGGAAGGATTAAGCTATCCCGGGGAGTAGAATGTCCATTTTCCAGATCCTATATCTTCTCCACAACACAAGGAAGGCACGTACACAACAGTCACATCCGGGAGACCTACAGAACGGTAAAAAATACTATAAAAACAGTGGAAAAAATACAGTGTATACATTATATACTAATAAATCATATCATATATGCTATTATATAATCAATTAAATTACTTTCTATTAGTTTCCTCTATTGCAAATTCATTAATCATTGATTTTAGTAAACACAATAAGGCCACTATTACATCTTCCCCAGACTCATCAATGGCGTCTCGGCCTTCTGATATGTTCTCCAAATTTTAAAAGATATTTATTAAAAATAAAAAATTAAATCGTATTTGCCATTTCAGGTGTTGCTAAAGTATAGATGAGGAATTACACTATTTCTGCCCATTACATACCGTAATTTGCATTTTGCATCAGTTTTCCTCCTTTGCAGGCTGTGTCCCATACACAGCACAGCACACAGAGAGGGGAGTCCTGCTCCTCTATGTCTATTCAGCACAGACAGCAGCAGAATAAAGGACACTATACAGCAGCACTGAGCAGTGTAGCTTTGAATCTGACAGTGAGGTGCGATAAACACTTACTAGAAAGCAGCAGCAGAGTTGGTGTTTCTCTCTGCCACATCCTCCTTCTCTTTGCATAGACTGAAGAAGGCAGCTGTAATCTGATCCCTCAGTGAGCTGACAGTCTGTGTTGTGTATGTGAGGGGTAATAAACATTTACTACAAAGCAACAGAAGAGCCGGTGTTTCACTCTGCTGCTTCCTCCTCCTCCTCTCTGCATAACTGCAGAAGGCAACTGTAATCTGATTCCTCAGTGAGCTGACGGTCTGTGTTGTGTCTGTGAGGGGTAGTAAACATTTACTAGAAAGCAACAGAAGAGCCGGTGTTTCACTCTGCTGCTTCCTCCTCCTCCTCTCTGCATAACTTCAGAAGGCAGCTGTAATATGATCCCTCAGTGAGCTGACGGTCTATGTTGTGTCTGTGAGGGGTAATAAACATTTACTAGAAAGCAGCAGAAGAGCCAGTGTTTCTCTCTGCCACATCCTCCTCCTCTCTGCATAGACTTCAGAAGGCAGCTGTAATCTGATCCCTCAGTGAGCTGACGGTCTGTGTTGTGTCTGTGAGGGGTAATAAACATTTACTAGAAAGCAGCAGAAGAGCCAGTGTTTCTCTCTGCCACATCCTCCTCCTCTCTGCATACACTTCAGAAGGCAGCTGTAATCTGATCCCTCAGTGAGCTGACGGTCTGTGTTGTGTCTGTGAGGGGTAATAAACATTTACTAGAAAGCAGCAGAAGAGCCGGTGTTTCACTCCGCTGCTTCCTCCTCCTCTCTGCATAACTTCAGAAGGCAGCTGTAATCTCATCCCTCAGTGAGCAGACAGGGTGTTGTATTGCGCAAAACATATTTTTCAGAGTGAATGATAAGATTAGGAGGCAGGAGGAGAAACAGCTCATAAAACGCACAGCGGGTGACATAAGTATTGAACATGTCACCAACTGTCTAAGTAAATATATTTCTAGAGATACTATTGACATGAATTTCTCACCAGATATCAGTGACAACTCATTCAATCCACCCAGGCAAAGCAATCAAACCACAGATGTCCACTAATTAATTTATGTGTAGTAATGAGAAATGACACAGGGGAAAAGCATTGAACAGATGAAGAAGAAAAGTGAAACAAGTCATGGAAAATCATGACACCATATGAAATCTGTCAGTAATTAGAAAACAATCCTGCCAGTTAGTGAGAAATAATATCAGCTGGTTCAACTGATGCCTATGAAAAGGTGTCTCATTACCAAGGTGCCACACAAGAAACATCTCATGATGGGTAAAACCAGTGAGCCGTCTCAAACCCTTATTGTTGCAAAAATACTGATGGCATTGGTTACAGAAAAATTTCTAAACTACTAAAGGTTCCAGTGAGCAATGTTGGGGCCATAATCCAAAAGTGGAAAGAACATGATTTCATCATAAACTGGCCAAGACCAGGAGATCCCCGCAAGATTTCAGACACAGAGTGAAAAGAAATATCAGAAGAGCTGTCCAAGAGCCAAGACCCACCTGTGGAGAGCTGCAGGTGCTAAATTATAAGGGCATTTTGGCTCCATAGAAAATAGTGAAATTCTCACCCCTTTCTACTTTACACCTATTACCCAAACCAGTCCTATTAATTGGGTTGTCCAGTAGTAGAATACAAATCTGTTTTTAATATTTCCAGAACAGTGCCTCCTCCATCCATGAACTGTGCCTGGTATTGCAGTTCATTCCTATTTAAAAGGAGTCTGTCAGGTCAAAAATCCATATGTAACTGATATAATTTTCTATTTCCGCTCTCTAAATTCTCTCTATTCATGTATTTCTATTATTTATGCTTCCCTCCTATCCTCTGTAAACTTCCAAACAAAATATTAAGATTAATAAGCAAATGATCACTTGCTTTTCTGCTTCCCACTCCCCAAGGAATGAATATTCATGCATCACTGCACTGCCCTGTCCTCCTCTGGTCTTTATGCTATGTGACTCATTGCAGACAGAGAAAGGAGGCAGGAGGAGGTGTGTGATCTTACCAGATGCACATCTGACATCTTCATGGTGTGCTTCTGAGACATGTGTGTAGTGTGTGCTCTGAGATATTTCTTTATGTTTATATGAAGGTTTGTTTATTTGCTCAGCAGATACACACATTACATGTATGTAAGAAAACAAATGTTCATAAACACATAGAAATCTCTCACAAACAGCACAGGCTAGTGAGGTTACTAGTTGTAGCACAAAACACCTCCCCCCCCTCAACCTACGGCTGGCTTCACCACGTTTCTGGGGATCCGGGTCTATCCTTTTTAAAACGGATAGGCAGGGAGCAGTTTTAGCCTCCCATGTATCCCTATGGTGCCGGATTGCTCCTATATGGCCATCTGTTTGTGTGATTTCAGTCCCGGATTCGTTTGTGTCCTGTTTTTTCCGGGACCCAAAGTCGGAGACTGCACCGTGTTTTTGGTCGCAACGGGCAGAAACGAATCCGTCACGGTCTGGACCACATAACATGGACATCTATGGTGCTGGATCCAGGGGGAAAAAAAGGGATTGTTTCCCGGATCCGGTTTTAGGCACTGAGCATGCTCAGAAAAAATGCACTGATCCTCCCAGACCAATGTCTGCACAGGATCTCCCTCTCTCACACTGACATTACCATTATGTCCTATGGCTGCACCGGCTGCCGTGCACAAAACGGATCCATCAAAAAACAGGATCCAGCAGCATAATGGAGATTCGTATACACTAATCCATGCCTGCCCGGGTGGTCCTTCAAAGTCAGGGATCCACATGGACAGACAATAAACGTGATGTGAAGGCGGCCTAAAATAAAGGAATATTATATACAACAAAATAGAACCATTACAATGTTTAAGATTGTAACAATCTAATATATAAAGCTGAATGTGTGTGTGTATGTGTGTATGTATGTATATCGGGGATTGGCATCTACACCGTCGCAGCTACAGCCGCAAAATTTTGCAGAGTCACACGTCTGGACCCCGGGAGCGTCACAGGCTATGTTGTGAGGCGAAATTTTAACCCTGCGCGTTCCAGTTCACCAAACAATTTTGCCCCCATCTACATAATGGGGAAAAAGTGACAGTTACCAGTTGACAGTTGTGAATGAGAGGGGCTTAATGATAGCACCAAAGACTAACAGCATATACCAGCATATAGTCACTAAGGTTGGGCCCCAACATGAGATATTCACCACACACAGGGACATGTATACACACCACACGCACACAGAGAGTAACAGCAAGTGTATAGTCGCTAAGGTGCAGCCCCAATATTGGATACTCACCACGCACCCGAACAAACACACACAACACAGGGACACACACAACACAGAGACACACACAGCACAGGGACACACACAGCACACAGACAGATACAGATGTGCACAAATCACCTCACACAACTCGCCTCATATGTGTGCTATCTTTATTTTCCAAACATAAACATCTGATTAAAAACAGCCAATGTGCAACACATGTGCCATATAGGGAATTAAGGCAGATGTCAGTCACATGAGCTGTCTATTATGTGTATGTGTGAGGTAACATATACTGCCCGGCCAGGGGGGAGGGTTTACTGTTGGCTGGAGATCTATTAGGCTGCCTATAGCAACCAATCACAGCTCAGCTTCTATTTTCCTACAGGTCATTAATATGACATATTCAAATTCTATTTTGTTATAGCTAACAGCAGTTATTTATTAACCCGGGCGTAGCCGGGTACTACAGCTAGTGACTCTATATAATATATGTGTTTCACTTTATGTATTGAATTACTGAAATAAATTCACTTTTTGATGATCTTCTAATTCATTGAGATGCTCCTGTAAGTGACTAGTGATCCAGAATGCTATAGAAAATCATGCAGAACAATATCTATTATATAATCACGAATGGGATTTTTGCCCCTTTTGAGTCCGCTCACGCTGCGAGTCAATGTCGTCATGTGGATACGAACGAAGCATTGGCCGCGCAGCTCTAAGGCGACTCGCTATGCCCGCGCAGCGGGCATGGCGAGTCGCCTTAGCAGCGCGAAGCATTGGCCGCGAAGCGGCCATTGCGAGTCAGAGACTCGCTCTGCTAGAATCCCGATGCATTGTGCATCGGGCACCCATCTAGTTCAATATAATTAAGTCACAAGGTTGCTGATATTTCCCATCTTCGCTCTATGATCTCCAGCGATTGGCCGTATGCTTTCACGCCTGATCTCGCAGTTTTCTCTCTTGCCAACTTCTCTATTGATAGGATTCAATAAATCTGCTCCAGCAGCTGTACACAGACTGAGGTGACTGCAAACCCGACACGAGACCAGTGTAACAGGGTGGAAATAGGGCACGGGCGAGGAGTTGCAGGATGGCAGAGATGCTATTAAGGGGAACTGTGAAGCTAGTCTGACCCTGTAGACTGGGGTTCCTTAGCTGACCCTGTTCCTGACATTTCCTCTAATGGTGAGGACGTACAGGCTGCTACCCTTGCCCTTCTCGTAGCCAGCACTAGCTAAACCCCCTCACGTCCACCCAGGGAAGGAACAGCAACTCTCAAAAGATGAATCCCAAAGAAGTAGTTTCTGCACCATCACTCTGCGTCTTCACAGCACAAGGTCAGAGTAGAGAATGAACTCTATCAGCGACAACAGCTGTTGGTTAATAGGAATATTGAAAAGCTGGAGAGTAGACAACTATGTCAGCTGAGGCTGGCTTCACACCACGGGGTGATCCGGTCCGGGGCTGTCCGGATTTGCAAACAGAAGCAGAGGGCAAATATACCCTCTGGTCCGGTTTACAGTTGGATGCCTCTCATAGCAGCTGTAGCTGCTGAAATGTCAAGATCCTGAAATCACAGCAGGGGACAGCTGGTGGTGCTGAAGTTTAGCAGCGCTCGCTGATAATCTTAGCCGCCGGCGTCCGGTTCCTGGATCCAATATTTTTGTCGGACCGGGGCGATCTGGCGCCATAGACTCCCATGTTGGGGATCGCCGGATCGCCCCGGATCCGGGAGGATCTGATTTGGGCAGATTTTCGCCCCGGACACAAAAACGTTGCAAGCAACGTTTTTGTGTCCAGAAGGAAAATCTGAATTCACCCGGATCCTCCCAGACAGATGGTAACCGGATGGCACATAGCTGCCATCCGATTCCATCCGCTGTATTTTGTCAAAATCAGGTCCGGGGCTGTCTGGTTTACACCGGACTGCCCAGGACCTGATCATGCCGTGGTGTGAACCCGGCCTGACACACCCAGCAGCAGCTCATCTGAGCCTGAAGAGGTCCACATGCAGCTAAATACCATAGACAGCAAAACATTGCAGCAGCTACAGATTAACCCTAAATGTGCCAATATAAATTTACCTCCATTTAAACTACAGTAGAGCATTTCACAGACTGCAGAGCAGTCAACACATGACAAGTGACTGGAGGAGAATAAACCTATATTGCCCAGGGGATCTACTACTGGGGAATCATTTAAAGGGGGATTTCATCTAAATAATGTATCACTTACACACATCAATGTATAATTACTGGGGGTCCAACCGCGAAATGTGGGTCCCAAAGTCCCCTGTGTGGATGGAGCAGTAGGGAGCATGTGTGAGCATTGCTTCATTCACTTCTATGAGACTGACAGGGACAGTAAAGTGATCAGCGGTCACTCATCTATTGTTTACTTAAACTAAAGGCTTTATCACGTGGTAATTAACATTAACTGACTACTTTGCCATGTGCAGGGCACTCCCACGCTCCCCCTGCTGTGATTGACACCACACACAATCTCTATGGAGCCTGGTGAGGGCGGGGGCAGCTCTCCCAGCTGATTGTAATCTATGTGATCCACCGTAGGATTCAGGGTTTTACCTACATTATGCTGCTCTCAGTTGGGATGGGAATAAATTGTTGTCAGGTTCCCTTTAAATAGCATTTCCCCATGATGGCATTGTGCTCAGGATCGTTCTGTATTGCTATGACACTATAATAAAGCTCCCCGGGGCTCAGTCTACAGATGCAGTCGACATAATATCATTGAGGGAAGCACCGGGGAGCCTGGATTCCCTATGGAACTACATACTATTCTAGGGAGCTTCCAGAGCTACCGTAATACCAGCACTTCCATAATTACAAGATAGAACGAGTTCATTAAGTGGCTAAGGAAGAAATGGACCCCAGTATAGTATATGAGGTGACATCGTACCCCCAGTGGGGCAGCGGACAATGTGATTCTCAGGGTTATCGGATGCCATAAAGTGATGATATGCCGCACTTTATCTGATCCTCCAATACAGCATATAAAAATCAGCACCGACCGCGCTCCACCTGCACTTCATACATACATACATGCACCTTCATGAGATCAATCAGACAGCATGAAAAATAATCATCGATGATAAACGACCTATGATGCCCACCAAAGCCAAACATGAGGGTCTCTGAGTCCAGACAGCCAGATTCACCTGAGCTACCTCACTACACATGGGGGCAACTGAAAACATTATCACAATACAGACTGGATTCAGCAGAATCGTGAGTGCAGCTCTGGAGGATAATACAGGCGCGAGATGTTGCGTCCCTGGTGCGGGGGAGAGTGTGTGATCTGTACGCAGGCATCCGCCTGCGCACAGATCACTAATGGCAGGCAATGAGAGCGCACGGCGGTCTGCAAGCATCTGCAGACCGCCGTGCGCTCCATTATAAACATAGGGGCCGCGGTCTGCATGCAGATGCTTGCAGATGCATCTGCAAAACGCTGCAGATGCATCTGCAAGTCTGAAGGCAGCCTAATCTGGATCAGTAATGTAATGTATGTACACAGTGACTGCACCAGCAGAATAGTGAGTGCAGCTCTGGAGTATAATACAGGAGGTAACTCAGGATCAGTAATGTAATGTATGTACACAGTGACTGCACCAGCAGAATAGTGAGTGCAGCTCTGGAGTATAATACAGGAGGTAACTCAGGATCAGTAATGTAATGTATGTACACAGTGACTGCACCAGCAGAATAGTGAGTGCAGCTCTGGAGTATAATACAGGAGGTAACTCAGGATCAGTAATGTAATGTATGTACACAGTGACTCCACCAGCAGAATAGTGAGTGCAGCTCTGAAGTATAATACAGGAGGTAACTCAGGATCAGTAATGTAATGTATGTACACAGTGACTCCACCAGCAGAATAGTGAGTGCAGCTCTGAAGTACGGTATAATACAGTGGGTAAAACTAACCATCCCTAATACAATATACCCTGACACATACTGTATATCCAGGCGCGGCGTTATACACAGAGCCATCAGCGGTGTCCATGTCTATGTCATTACAGCACAGCAGTCACTGGTTAATGGGATCCGTGTGTCTCAGCAATACAATGAGTTGTATCCTATTGGACACCACAGAGAAACCTGACCCGGTGCACATATATGTGTAACACAACACGGCTGCTATTCAGGGATTTCATCCTGGCCGGATACAGTATCACAGCTGCAGCGCATTAACCCTCGCTGCTGACTGAATGAAAATAATAATCGGCGATGTGGCACACTCCCGCCCCTGCCAGACATCAAGCCCATCCATAGACCGGTCCCTGATGAATGTCAATGTAACATCAAAGGGGATTAGCCCAGCTGATGCAGAACATCTTGTAATGCAGAATCGTCAATTATCCAACTACAGTATGGTTATAAGAATATACAGTATAATATATACACGTGGGCAAGACACAAGTGTGGAACCAGCTAATAGCTAAAAGGCTGCGCACATCCGGGTCTACTCCTGTCCATCACTGTGCGGGTAGTAAATGATGGCGGGTCCGGCGGGCGAGATCCAGGTCAATCATCAGTGATCTGAGAATGCCACATGTGGATGTCAGAGATCCTCCAAATCAACATCAGCTCTATGGTGTCTTACCACTGTGCCATCTTAGAGCTGGGCATCAAGATGTGACGGACAGAAATATTGAACCATACGGGGGCTGTGTAATGTGACACTGAATAGGGCGACACTATATAACGTAACATGTTATAGGGGGGATCATATAGGAAGGACGAAAATCAGGTCCCTACTACTGGGTGGCACCATTACAACCAACTGCCGAGAAGGGGATGATGACTTACTGCATATTTGCCCCCTTATCTATCGGTTCTTGCCTCCCATTAGAAATTAAGAAAAGAAGCCAAACGGGACCGACCTCTTGTCTTGAAGGGACTGCATCAGCAGAATAGTGAGTGCAGCTCTGGAGAGTAAGCTCAGGATCAGTAATGTAATGTATGTACACAGTGACTGCACCAGCAGAATAGTGAGTGCAGCTCTGGAGTATAATACAGGAGGTAACTCAGGATCAGTAATGTAATGTATATACACAGTGACTGCACCAGCAGAATAGTGAGTGCAGCTCTGGAGTATAATACAGGATATAACTCAGGATCAGTAATGTAATGTATGTACACAGTGACTGCACCAGCAGAATAGTGAGTGCAGCTCTGGAGGATAATACAGGAGGTAACTCAGGATCAGTAATGCAATGTATGTACTCAGTGACTGCACCAGCAGAATAGTGAGTGCAGCTCTGGAGGATAATACAGGAGGTAACTCAGGATCAGTAATGTAATGTATGTACACAGTGACTGCACCAGCAGAATAGTGAGTGCAGCTCTGGAGTATAATACAGGAGGTAACTCAGGATCAGTAATGTAATGTATGTACACAGTGACTGCACCAACAGAATAGAGAGTGCAGCTCTGGAGTATAATACAGGAGGTAACTCAGGATCAGTAATGTAATGTATGTACACAGTGACTGCACCAGCAGAATAGTGAGTGCAGCTCTGGAGTATAATACAGGAGGTAACTCAGGATCAGTAATGTAATGTATGTACACAGTGACTGCACCAGCAGAATAGTGAGTGCAGCTCTGGAGTATAATACAGGAGATAACTCAGGATCAGTAATGTAATGTATGTACACAGTGACTGCACCAGCAGAATAGTGAGTGCAGCTCTGGAGTATAATACAGGAGGTAACTCAGGATCAGTAATGTAATGTATGTACACAGTGACTGCACCAGCAGAATAGTGAGTACAGCTCTGGAGTATAATACAGGAGGTAACTCAGGATCAGTAATTAATGTATGTACACAGTGACTGCACCAGCAGAACAGTGAGTGCAGCTCTGGAGTATAATACAGGAGGTAACTCAGGATCAGTAATGTAATGTATGTACACAGTGACTGCACCAGCAGAATAGTGAGTGCAGCTCTGGAGTATAATACAGGAGGTAACTCAGGATCAGTAATTTGTGTACACAGTGACTCCACCAGCAGAATAGTGAGTGCAGCTCTGGAGTATAATACAGGAGGTAACTCAGGATCAGTAATGTAATGTATGTACACAGCACTGCACCAGCAGAATAGTGAGTGCAGCTCTGGAGTATAATACAGGAGGTAACTCAGGATCAGTAATGTAATGTATGTACACAGTGACTGCACCAGCAGAATAGTGAGTGCAGCTCTGGAGTATAATACAAGAGGTGACTCAGGATCAGTAATGTAATGTATGTACACAGTGACTGCACCAGCAGAATAGTGAGTGCAGCTCTGGAGTATAATACAGGAGGTAACTCAGGATCAGTAATGTAATGTATGTACACAGTGACTGCGCCAGCAGAATAGTGAGTGCAGCTCTGGAGTATAATATAGGAGGTAACTCAGGATCAGTAATGTAATGTATGTACACAGTGACTGCGCCAGCAGAATAGGGAGTGCAGCTCTGGAGTATAATACAGGAGGTAACTCAGGATCAGTAATGTAATGTATGTGCACAGTGACTGCACCAGCAGAATAGTGAGTGAAGCTCTCGAGTATAATACAGGATGTACTTCAGGATCAGTAATGTAATGTATGTACACAGTGACTGCACCAGCAGAATAGTGAGTGCAGCTCTGGATTATAATACAGGATGTACTTCAGGATCAGTAATGTAATGTATGTACACAGTGACTGCACCAGCAGAATAGTGAGTGCAGCTCTGGAGGATAATACAGGAGGTAACTCAGGATCAGTAATGTATGTACACAGTGACTGCACCAGCAGAATAGTGAGTGCAGCTCTGGAGTATAATACAGGAGGTAACTCAGGATCAGTAATGTAATGTATGTACACAGTGACTGCACCAGCAGAATAGTGAGTGCAGCTCTGGAGTATAATACATGAGGTAACTCAGGATCAGTAATGTAATGTATGTACACAGTGACTGCACCAGCAGAATAGTGAGTGCAGCTCTGGAGTATAATACATGAGGTAACTCAGGATCAGTAATGTAATGTATGTACACAGTGACTGCACCAGCAGAATAGTGAGTGCAGCTCTGGAGTATAATACAGGAGGTAACTCAGGATCAGTAATGTAATGTATGTACACAGTGACTGCACCAGCAGAATAGTGAGTGCAGCTCTGGAGGATAATACAGGAGGTAACTCAGGATCAGTAATGTAATGACAGTAAGTACACAGTGAATGCAGCTCTGGAGCACACTACAATACAATAGATCTACTGTACGGCAGCGACAGGAGAATATAGCAGCTAATGGAAGCGGATGGCACAGCTGGAGGTCTGCATGTATATATAATATAGATATAATATATGCTGTCTGTACTGTACGCTGCAGTCCTATACATGTCACCACACCCCCGGGCCACATGTGGCCCCTCACCCAGTTATAGTGGGGCACATTCTGCACTCACTAGGCTGACACATGGCAGAAAATAACATGGCAGTACATAAGGGCAGGGCAGCCTGGCAGTGCGGGGTAACCATGCCCGAGCACAGCAGTGACTGGGGATTGTGATCGGGGCTTAACTGCTGCAGAATGGAGAAATAACGACAATCCCCATAGAGCGGAGATCTGCATTGTGCGGTGTGAGCCCGTACAGCCGAGCCCAGCACTGCGGCACCCCCCGCCCGGAGCCGCCCTGCAGCACTCGGTTACCTGTGCTCAGTGTCTCCGGTTCCCCGGGGAGCAGCGGCCGCGGAGCCCCATCCTCCTCCCGCAGACTGTGCGGCTGCACGGCGGACGTTACATTGTATCACTGTCACCCGGCAGCGACGTGCTACAGCGCGGTGATTGGCCAGCGCAACAAAGAGGGCGGGGCCAGAGCGGTAATGATGACAGGGCGGGACAGGACGGTAGATGATGAGCAGGGGGCGGAGACAGAAAGGTAATGATGAGCAGGGGGCGGAGACAGAACGGTAATGATGAGCAGGGGCGGAGACAGAACGGGAATGATGACAGGGGCGGAGACAGACGGTAATGATGAGCAGGGGCGAGACAGAACGGAATGATGAGCAGGGGCGGGCTGGATAAAACAGTGGAGACCGTTATCAGGGCAGCGGTTCGGGTTAATTCAGTGGTGTAACTACAACAGGTGCAGGGGGTGCGATCCCACCAGGGCCCTGGACCCTAGGGGCCTCAAAGAAGTCCTTTTTGCCTATAGAAAAAGACTAATGCTACTATAGTTTTGCAATAATCAGGGGCCCCATTGGAGCTTTTGGATCAGGCCCCATGAGATCACTGGATTTATTCCTCCAAATTGAGTCTGGTTGTTTCCCACCTTTGTTTTTTTTTAATCCAGCTGCAATCCTGTTTGTGAGCAAAATCTGGATCCAGCAGAGATCTCCGGCTTTTGCCCATTGAAGTAGAATGCTGCACCTAGTTTCTGCCGGATCAGGGCAGACACGGTTCTGACCGAGTTCAGGCACCTTCACATCTTTTTTAAAAAACAGAGTGCAAACGGAACCCGGTTTGTGCCCATCGACATTCATTGAAAATAACTAAGAATGAGGAAACTAAAATGCAAAAGGGTAAACAATTAAAAATGAACACTATAATAACTGCTCACCTGGCCTGGTTGTGGGACCCACAACCAGTATACGCATATAATACAGCTGCTGCTGGATCCACACTCCACATTAACTGTGGCGGTTGATACAAATCCAATCAACAATGCTGTTTTATTCATGCAAGCCATATATTGCTGCACAAATTAAGTACCCGTCATAGATAAACCATTTTTTTAATCTTTAAAGATTCTATAATAACAGGGTCTGTACCACAGGACTGGCATATAGCAAATGTGGTGCCAATATTCAAAAAGAGAACAAAAACTGAACTTGGAAATTATAGGCCAGTAAGCTTAACCTCTACTAGAGGGTTTTCTAAGGGTACCTTTACACGTCTCAACATTGCATGTAATTTCACTTGCAACTTACTGGTTGCAGTGAAATCATAGACACATTGTTCTATTTGTACACGGCAACAAAATAGAACAATGTGTCCATGATTTCACTGCAACCAGTAAGTTGCAAGTGAAATTGCATGCAATGTTGCGACGTGTAAAGGTACCCTTAGGGTACCTTTACACGCGGCTACATTTCTAGGGTGGCTACAGGTAACTTACTGGTTGCAGTGAAATCATGGACACAAGGTTTTATCTTGTTGCTGTGTACAAATGGAATAATCTCTCCATGATTTCACTGCAACCAGTAAGTTACCTGTAGCCACCCTAGAAATGTAGCCGCGTGTAAAGGTACCCTAAGAGATGCTATACTGGAGTATCTGAAGAAAAATAACCTCATGACCCAATATCAGCATGGGTGTACGAGGGACCGTTCCTGTCAAACTAATTTGATAAGCTTCTATGAAGAGGTAAGTTCTGGACTGGACCAAAGAAATGCAGTGGATGTGGTGTATATGGACTTTTCAAAAGCTTTTGATACGGTGTCACACAAAATGTTGATACATAAAATGAGAGCAATGGGGATAGGGAAAATATGTGTAAGTGGGTTAAGAACTGGCTCAGTGATAGGAAACAAAGGGTGGTCATTAATGGAACACACTCAGAATGGGTCACAGTTAACAGTGGGGTACCACAGGGGTCAGTATTGGGCCAACTTCTTTTTAACATATTTATTAATGACCTTGTAGGGGGCATACAGAGTAGAATCTCAATATTTGCAGATGACACTAAACTCTGCAGGGTAATCAATACAGAGGAGGACAATTTTATATTACAGGAGGATTTATGTAAACCAGAAGCTTGGGCTGATAAATGGCAAATGAGCTTTAATGGGGATAAATGTGAGGTCGTGCACTTGGGCAGAGGAAACAAAAGGTATAATTATGTGCTTAATTGTAAAACACTGGGAAAAACTACCACTGAAAAAGACCTGGGTGTATGGGTAGATGATAAACTCACATTTAGTGCCCAGTGTCAGGCAGCTGCTGCAAAGCCAAATAAAATAATGGGATGCATTAAAAGAGGCATAGATGCTCATGAGGAGAACATAATTCTACCTCTATACAAGTCACTAGTGCGACCACACTTAGAATACTGTGTACAATTCTGGTCTCCGGTGTATAAGAAAGACATAGCTGAACTAGAGCGGGTCCAGAGAAGAGCGACCAAGGTTATTAGAGAACTGAGGGGTTTGTGTCGAGCCTTACCATCTATGCCAAAAACAGAAACCAATTGCACTTACAAGACTTTTTGATGCTGCTTTTTCTAGTAGGTCTGTGTCGAGCCCCAGGCTTTGGAGTACTTGGGTATCAGGCTCCAAGGGGTTAACACTCCTGTGTCACAGGGAGTGGTGGCCGCGCCTGATCCCGTGTCCTGGAGGACTTCTTTGAAAAAGGGGAATTATTTACAGGGAATTATATTTACAGTTGTCGTGATGCCACCTGTAGTGTCCGGTGATGGGTCACCAGCGCTGCCACAGTCTGCCGGAGGTAGATGGTTGGTAAAGTCCTCTACAGGTAGGGCTGGACTTCCGGGGCAGTATGGTATGAAGGGGCAGCTTAAAGTGGAGCTGTAGATAGTATAGAGGGTGTTTGAGCAGTCCATGAGGGGCACCGGGAACTGGAGTGGAATGACACACGCACACTGCAGAAGTCTCTTTAACCTTTTACTGATGTTACGGCAGGTAAAGATGTCCAGGGCACTGACAGGTGACCAAGTGCACAGTGGGTCCCCACAGCAAGTGGGTATAAGGCCTCCTCTGTTCCTCTTAGGTGATTGAAGCCCAGCCTGCATGCAGACCGGCCTCCTCTCTCTTCCTGACTCTGATATCTGTCCTCTCCTCCTGTGCGGTCCACGGTTTACATTCTCTGATCACTGCGGTGGAACACTGCTATGTCTAGCTCCCTCTCTTTGACCCACAGGGGGACTGGGTGGCTGAAGCCTCCACGGTGTGACGGGGTTTTCTGTAGTTCTGGAGTATCCTACAGGTGCGGAATCCCGAGGTCCGGTACGTCTTTGGGCGAACTTCCACTAGTTCCTCACTCCCTCTTGGCTATCTGCTCCTTGCCTTTTGTCCCCACTTAGGCTTGCGGGACGTCAGAAGGGCCACTCCGGGTCTCTGGCTCGGGCCTAACCGCAGCGCCGACCACCAGGACGTCTTCGCTAAGTAAGAATCATGGTTAAAATCGCTTTCCCTTGCTTTCTTTTATAAGATACTCAAAAACATTTCCCCTACTGCATTGACTCAGACAAAAAGATTTCCAATATCTACAGTTGTGCTTGAAACTGAGTCAAAGTTTTATTATTCTTTTACTAAGAGCATGAGCCTAAGTAAGAATCATGGTGAAAATAGCTTGCCCTTGCTTTCTTTTAAAAGATACTCAAAAACTTTTTCCCTAATGCACTGACTCATAGACAAAAAGATTTCCAATACCTACAGTTGTGCTTGGAACTGAGTCAAAGTTTTATTATTGTTTTACTAAGGGCTTGAGCCTAAGTAAGAATATTGGTGATAATAGCTTGCCCCTGCTTTCTTTTAAAAAATACTCAAAAACTTTTTCCCTAATGCATTGACTCATAGACAAAAAAGATTTCCAATATCTACAGTTGTGATTTTAACTGAGTCAAAGTTTTATTATTCTTTTACTAAGGGCATGAGCCTAAGTAAGAATCATGGTGAAAATAGCTTGCTCCTGCTTTTTTTTTAAAAGATACTCAAAACCTTTTTCCCTAATGCATTGACTCATAGACAAAAAGATTTCCAATATCTACAGTTGTGCTTGGAATTGAGTCAAAGTTTTATTATTCTTTTACTAAGGGCATGAGCTTAAGTAAGAATCATGGTGAAAATCGCTTGCCCCTGCTTTCTTTAAAAAGATACTCAAGAACTTTTCCTAATGCACTAACTCATTGACAAAATGATTTCCAATATCTACGGTTGTGCTTGGAACTGAGTCAAAGTTTTAATACTCTTTTACTAAGGGCATGAGCCTAAGTAAGGCTGCCTTCACACTTGCAGATGCATCTGCAGCGTTTTGCAGATGCATCTGCAAGTATCAGCATGCAGACCGCGGCCGCGGTCTGAAAGCACTCATTCATTCCTATATGTGAACCGTCCGCAGGCGGATGCCTGCTTACAGATCACACACTCCCGCCCGCACCATGGACGCGACATCTCGCGTCCATGGTGCGGGCGGGAGTGTGTGATCTGTAAGCAGGCATCCGCCTGCGGACGGTTCACATATAGGAATGAATGAGTGCTTTCAGACCGCGGTGCGCCCCATTATAAACATAGGGGCCGCGGTCTGCATGCTGATACTTGCAGATGCATCTGCAAAACGCTGCAGATGCATCTGCAAGTGTGAAGCCAGCCTAAGGGTGCCTTCACATTTGCAGATGTTAACGTCGCGTACGATGCGCATGCGCATCAGCATGTGGAAACGCATATAAAAGCATGTAAACGTTGCAGATTTCATCAGCATGCGTATGCGCATACTGATGATACGCACTGCGTATGCATGCGTTTTTATCATGCGCATGCTGTTTCTATCCGCATGCGTTTCTGAAATTACCCCTAATTTTCATCACTCCACCTACTGGCACGCCCCTGGGTGGTGGCCATACGCATGCGCACCGTCAGCAACATCCGCAAAACGTCGCGCACGCTTGCGCACTCATAGGGACTAATGAACGCACCATGCGCTGGCATGCGCATGCGCATGCTGCCTCTTTGCAGACGCGCCGAAAACTCCTACATGCTGCGTCCCGCGGCGGACATTTGGGCCCTCCATCATACGCATGCGTACAGATACGCGGACATACGCGACATAATTTATTTCTTGCGGATGAATGCGCACACCATGTAAAATATAGGTGCGCAGTCCGCATGCGTATTTTAACATGAACGTAAGCACCGTGCGCAGCGCGAACGTCTGCAAATGTGAAGGTAGCCTTAGAATAATGGTGAAAATCACTTGCCCCTGCTTTCTTTTAAAAGATACTCAAATATTTTTCCTAATGCATTGACTCATAGACAAAAACTTTGACTCAGTTCCAAGCACAACCGTAGATATTGGAAATCTTTTTGTCTATGAGTCAATGCATTGGGGAAAAAGTTTTTGAGTATCTTTTAAAAGAAAGCAGGGGCAAGCTATTTTCACCATGATTCTTACTTAGGCTCATGCCCTTATTAAAAGAATAATAAAACTTTGACTCAGTTCCAAGCACAGCCGTAGGTATTGGAAATTTTTTTTGTCTATGAGTCAGTGCATTAGGGAAAAAGTTTTTGAGTATCTTTTAAAAGAAAGCAAGAACAATCGATTTTCACCATGATTCTTACTTAGGCTCATGCCCTTAGTAAAAGAATAATAAAACTTTGACTCAGTTCCAAGCACAACTGTAGATATTGGAAATCTTTTTTGTCTATGAGTCAATGCATTGGGGAAAAAGTTTTTGAGTATCTTTTAAAAGAAAACAGGGGCAAGCTATTTTCACCATGATTCTTAGGCTGCCTTCACATTTGCGTCTGGCTCAGCAGCGCATGTTGCATATCAAAAGTCTGCTAAACGCAAGCGTATTGCGTACCTATCTCTAACATGGCATGCGCATTCATCTGCAAACATCAAATTACGTTGCTTATGTCTGCGCTTGGTCGCGTATGCGCACGATTTTTCAAAAATTCCGCGGCCTTGGGACGCAACGTGTTGCATTTTTTGGTGGATAAAAAATATGCAAGCATCCGCATGCGCACACGTGCTCATAATAAACGTATTGGAGCCTAGGGGTACGCAAGCTTCAGCAAGACATTGCGCATAGCAGCTTTCGGTACGCATGCGGACACGCCACTGCGCAAGCCCAGAAACACATTAACATTTCCTCCCACTCTCCGCCCCTGCCACTGCCCACAAACATCCGGAAATAAATTGCATGTGGCTATCTCTCACAATTTGCTTCACTTTTGGGACCCTGGATTTATGCTGTGGATTGATCACTGGATCTCTTGAACACTACTGGAAACCTCTGTTTATCTTGTACCCTGGATCACTGGCTTTCCACTGTGGCTTGCTCTCCCAGGATCTCTGCATGACTGGTGGATGAATGCTGGGGACGGACTGGATCTTGCCTTCTGGATCTGTGGTAGAATGCTGGATCGCTACTTGGATCTGTGCCTCTCTGGTGTATTGGTAAAGTATATATGGCTTCTAGTTGTAGTAAAATTTGCAGTGCCTAGTGTTTATATGTCTATCCCCTAAAGTGGCCAATATTTTTTTTTAAATGGCTAACGGTGTGGACTGATTTTCTACCCTGTATACTCCTCCTGTGGGCCTGTATACTCCTCCAGTTGTTCTGTATTCTCCTCCTGCTGTTATGTATTCTGCTTCTGTTGTTCTGCATACTCCTCCAGTGGGCCTGTATACTCCTCCTGTTGTTATGTATACTGCTTCTGTTGTTCTGTATACTCCTCCTGTGGGCCTGTATACTCCTCCAGTGTGTTCTGTATACTCCTTCTGTTGTTATGTATACTGCTTCTGTTGTTATGTATACTCCTCCTGTTGTTCTGCATACTCCTCCAGTGGGCCTGTATACTCCTCCTGTTGTTCTGTATACTCCTCCAGTTGTTCTGTATACTCCTCCTGTTGTTCTGTATACTCCTCCAGTTGTTCTGTATACTCCTCCTGTGGGCCTGTATACTCCTCCTGTTGTTCTGTATACTCCTCAAGTGGGCCTGTATACTCCTCCAGTTGTTCTGTATACTCCTTCTGTTGTTATGTATACTGCTTCTGTTGTTATGTATAGTCCTCCTGTTGTTATGTATACTGCTTCTGTTGTTATGTATAGTCCTCCTGTTGTTCTGCATACTCCTCCAGTGGGCCTGTATACTCTTCCTGTTGTTCTGTATACTCCTCCAGTTGTTCTGTATACTCCTCCTGTTGTTATGTATACTGCTTCTGTTGTTCTGTATACTCCTCCTGTTGTTATGTATACTGCTTCTGTTGTTCTGTATACTCCTCCTGTGGGCCTGTATACTCCTCCAGTTGTTCTGTATACTCCTTCTGTTGTTATGTATACTCCTTCTGTTGTTATGTATACTCCTCCTGTTGTTCTGTATACTCCTCCTGTGGGCCTGTATACTCCTCCTGTTGTTCTGTATGCTCCTCCAGTTGTTCTGTATACTCCTCCTGTTGTTATGTATACTGCTTCTGTTGTTCTGTATACTCCTCCTGTGGGCCTGTATACTCCTCCAGTTGTTCTGTATACTCCTCCTGTGGGCCTGTATACTCCTCCAGTTGTTCTGTATACTCCTCCTGTGGGCCTGTATACTCATCCTGTTGTTCTGTATACTCCTCCTGTGGGCCTGTATACTCCTCCTGTTGTTATGTATACTCCTTTTTATCTGTTTAATCCTAATCCTCTGTTCGCTTTGTAATCACCAGTGCACCAATTGCTCAGTATATATGCAACAGGGTGAAATTTTAGATCCAAAAATGGCTATACATATCAGCCTGTGTAGTGTATATAAACTTTTTAATTTTTTGGAAATAAAAGGCAGTGTATACTCCAGCATATCGGTATACACCACACCTTTATGTATTCACTCCCCCAAGGCTCTACATAACCCAATTTTGGTTTGATCTCCGTCTGCATATACGCCCACAATATTGGAGCGGAGGGACAGAACACCAGCATGGATAGGCATGGATATTTAAATAACACTTATACAGCCAGACTATTCAGCTGTGAAAGTAGTAGAGAGGAATAATGTACCCGCTCCCTGCAGGGTCTTAAAATGCCTATAGTAAGGAAACTATAAATGGTACAATAATGATTTTGCATGTTATTAAAAGGTCTGCCTGAGCACTATTCAAGGTTAATATTAGTATCACACTGAAAAATGACCTGACAGTGTCCCTTTAATTACGAAATATTTACACTCACATTATTAGGTACCATTGTCGATCCTCTGACCCTAAGTCGGACTATAGTGAGGAGTCTCAATAATCACTTGTCTTCATTTTCAATGGAGAGCTTCATTTGCTCTATGTTCACGAAACTGGCAAGTGCTCAGAGGGGTGGTCCCAAACTTGAAGGTGCTCCAGCTCCTACCAGACACCTCTCCCTTGGCCTTAAAGGGGCTGTCCACTACAGGATCTCATTTTACAAATAGACCCCATGTGGTCATAAAATAAAAAATAAACAAAGAAAAATACAGATCCCTACTGTATCCTAGCTACTTCTCCATACACTGAACGTGTCCATCATCAGTCCCCTCCCTTCTTTTGTCTACCTGGGTGTCACCTGCCTACTGCAAGCAATCTGTAGTCCATGATCTGCTGCAGAGATGATGTTCTCTCAGCATAAAGAGCTAGGAGACTTTTTTTTTCCAGTTTATGTGTCACTGATACAGCAAACAAGGGGTTACTGATCGACTTCAGTAGTCACATGTAATGAGGTGTGCAATTCAGACTGTATCATAGAAATGGATATAGAAATGAACTGTGCACAGTCCGCACTTGTCCACCAGGGGGCATCAGTGGACTGTACAATCACAGAGCTGGGAAACTCCCAGCCATCTCTGTTGTTGAACCAGGAAGTGATAGCAGAGAATCAGTGCAGTATAAATCCAGAGCTGAGAAGATCTGCCTGCGGATGTCTGTTTAAAGTGGACTACTTTGCAACACCTTGCCGGAAAAATCACCCCGCAGAAGCCCCTGTGACTGATCCTGGGCCACTGGACTTTGGTGCTGTGACTCTGGCCGCTCTGCAAAACCTTGCCCGCCGAGCACCCAGAGTGCTTGTGCAGGGGCCGTGACCGACATAAGGGAGCCATTTGTGCTGCTGTGGTCTCCCTTCTGCTGTTGCTCTGTGTGCCCTGAGACTGGGAGAGACAGACTGTTATCTGCAGAAGGAGACCAAAGAAGAAGAGTGAGGAGATCCCCAGGCCTGCTACGTGGGAGCGACATCTTCTTCTGTAATAGACTGGTACGTGATTTTAGGGAAAGTTAGGGAAAGATACCTTCATTGTTGTGTTTTTTCTTGCTGCGTACCCGGCAGAAGTGAAGATTCAGAGACTCTAATATATACAAGTGCGCATATAATTCGGTTGACTGTGATATAAATATGTTTTACAGTAAAGAAATGTTACTACCGTTTAAATCTGATTATGGGGATTCTGTTGAGAAAGATCATACACACACACCCGCGGCCTTACCACCGGTCGCTTCATCTGGCGTAGTCGGCAGGATGTGTGATCAACAGAATCTCCTCCCGGTAGTAGCTTATAACCAGACTTATACTACGGCCTGCAGGTCCATATCCGGTGCCAGCAGTAAGAGCAGTGACACGGAAGAATTGAAGCAGATAGTAGCAGAGTTGCAGAAACAGATACTACAGCTGCAGCTCATGCTAGACCAACAGGCGGACAGGCAAGCGAGACAGCAACCCAGTCGGCCTATGGGAAGGTGCTGGACATGCGGCGACCCCCGCCATAGGGCAAACCGTTGTCCGCAGCCTCCACCCGTGCTCCGATATACTAGAACCAGCAAGCCATGCCCCACAACAGCAGCCACCTTTAAACTAGACGCCCCAGCCAAAGCGGTTCGCTCGGCAGGGGAGATCAGGAAAAAGGGTGTGAAGAGACAGAGCCAGACCGATAAGCAAGTCCTGGCCACTCGGGTCCAGGGGACGGTGAAGTGGTTTAATGTCCGCGATGGGTATGGCTTCATCAACAGGAATGACACAAAGGATGACGTGTTTGTACATCAGACTGCCATAAAGCGTAACAATCCTCGTAAGTGCCTCCGTAGCGTTGGTGATGGGGAGGTGGTACAGTTTGATGTTGTGAAGGGAGAGAGGGGTACAGAGGCCACCGACGTCACCGGTCCTGGGGGTGTTCCCGTTAAAGGAAGCAGATTTGCCCCCAACCGGCGCCGCTACCGCCGGCGATCCTACTCTCCCCGGGTAGAAAACGGGACTGAGTTTATTGGAGATATTGTGAGCCCTGAACAAGGGAGCGAAGGTGAACGGGGGGATGACGGTTTCCCCCAACAGAGGTCCCTACTCCGCCGGAGATCAATCCCTGTGATATCAACGGCCATCACTGCCCTGGAGCCGATGGTTGTTGACAGGGACTGTCAACCTTTAAGTGGGGGGTATGTAATGAGGTGTGCAATTCAGACTGTATCATAGAAATGGATATAGAAAAGAACTGTGCACAGTCCGCACTTGTCCACCAGGGGGCATCAGTGGACTGTACAATCACAGAGCTGGGAAACTCCCAGCCATCTCTGTTGTTGAACCAGGAAGTGATAGCAGAGAATCAGTGCAGTATAAATCCAGAGCTGAGAAGATCTGCCTGCGGATGTCTGTTTAAAGTGGACTACTTTGCAACACCTTGCCGGAAAAATCACCCGCAGAAGCCCCTGTGACTGATCCTGGGCCACTGGACTTTGGTGCTGTGACTCTGGCCGCTCTGCAAAACCTTGCCCGCCGAGCACCCAGAGTGCTTGTGCAGGGGCCGTGACCGACATAAGGGAGCCATTTGTGCTGCTGTGGTCTCCCTTCTGCTGTTGCTCTGTGTGCCCTGAGACTGGGAGAGACAGACTGTTATCTGCAGAAGGAGACCAAAGAAGAAGAGTGAGGAGATCCCCAGGCCTGCTACGTGGGAGCGACATCTTCTTCTGTAATAGACTGGTACGTGATTTTAGGGAAAATTAGGGAAAGATACCTTCATTGTTGTGTTTTTTCTTGCTGCGTACCCGGCAGAAGTGAAGATCCAGAGACTCTAATATATACAAGTGCGCATATAATTCGGTTGACTGTGATATAAATATGTTTTACAGTAAAGAAATGTTACTACCGTTTAAATCTGAGTATGGGGATTCTGTTGAGAAAGATCATACACACACACCCGCGGCCTTACCACCGGTCGCTTCACACATGATATCCTCTCTTGGAAAAAGTGAAGAAACTGGCAGGGTCCAGAACGTGAGTATCTATACACTACCATTCAAAAGTTTGGGGTCATTCAGAAATTCCCTTATTTTTGAAAGAAAAGCACATTTTGTTCAATGAAGCTAACATTAAATGAATCAGAAATACAGTGTATATATTGTTAATGTGGTAAATGACTATTCTAGCTGCAAACGTCTGGTTTTTAAAGCAATATCTACATGCTGTAGGTGTATAGAGGCCCATTTCCAACAACCACCACTCCAGTGTTTTAATGGTACATCGTGTTTGCTAACTGTGTAAGAAGACTAATGGATGTTTAGAAAACCCTAGGAAATCCTTGTACAGGTATGTTAGCACAGCTGAAAACGGTTTGGCTGATTAGAGAAGCTATAAAATTGACCTTCCTTTGAGCTAGTTGAGAATCTGGAGCATTATATTTGTTTGTTCTATGAAACTCTCAAATTGGTCAGAAAAAGAGAACTTTCATGTGAAACTCGACAGTCTATTCTTGTTCTTAGAAATGAAGGCTATTCCATGCGAGAGTTTGCCAAGAAACTGAAGATTTCCTACAACGGTGTGTCCTACTCCCTTCAGAGGAGAGCACAAACAGGCTCTAGCCAGAGTAGAAAGAGAAGTTTTATCAGCAGGAGATTATCAATAGTAATCCTGCTGCCAGGTAGTCCAACCATGCCTCTACCACTGATTGTTCACTGTTCATAAGCAGAAAGCAGCCAAAGAAAGCTGCCAATCAGTGGTGTCGGCGAGGTTATACAGAGCTCAGCATTTGGAGATTTGCTACATATGCAGCAGATGGAACCGTTTTTAATCATAACTGCATTAAGCAGTGTAAGTGACACATTGCCGGAATTGGGGCCTCTGCCCCTACATCATGATGCTATCAGATGGAGAGGCTGCACACGTGCATGTACACAAATGTAGATCACATTCTGGCTGGGTGCCCCGGATCTACAGGTGAGCGCCACTTAGAACTATGTTGCCATCAACATGATGTTGCTGTAGTTGGATCCTCTGTCATGTGGACAGACAGGCTGCAGACCAGGGATGAACCAAGGCTCCCTGCCGCCTGAGCCGAGGAGTGGGGGGGAAGGGGAGAGGGGGGTTGTGCTATCAGTCCGGTGCTAGAGTGAAATACGGGGGGGTGGGGGTGCTGTCAGTCTGGCGCAGGAGTGAGGAGTGGAGGGGGGGGCGGGGTTGCTATCATTGCCGGTAGAGCGGCGTTCTGTGCATTTACGGCAAGCAGCAAGCATCAGACAGGCTGTGGGGTACTCGGGTGTCAGGCTCTGAGGGCTTAAGCATTATCATGGGGAATGGCGGCTGCGCCTGACCCCGTGTCCTGGGCCTATCTTCCAAAAAGGGGTTGATATTTACAGGGGATTATATACAAAGTTTGTCGTGAAGCGACCTGTAGTATCTGGTGAGGTGTACCAGCACCGCCACAGTCCACCGGAGGTAGATGGTATCGTGGCTATTGTGGTAAAGTCCTCCACAGGTAGGACTGGGACCTCCGGGGCAGCGTTCCTGTAGGGGAATAAAGTCATTCACAAGGAAATGCAGCAGAGTCGAGTTCACTTCTCTCCGGGTACTTTACTGGAAACTTGTGGCATTGAAGTTGCAGTTTACAGTTTAGCATAAGATGTTATAACAGGTAGCTAACGGGTGGCTGCAAGCGGATCCCAAGTAGTATGATGGAACCCTCGGTGTGTGCCTTCGTTCCCGTCTGCTCCTTCCTGCTTCCCAGTAGTTGTATGAAGCCCGGTGATTTGAAATCAGCCTGACCTCCACTCTTTCTCTCACCTTTGCTGCCATCGGGTAACCCTCTACTGGCTGGCCGCCTGCTCCTTCTGCGGTGCTGGTTCCCTCTTCTGGTTGCTTAGGTGTCTGGGAGACTTGTAGACTCCCCAGGACTCCAGATTCTCTGTGGTCCAATAGTATCCCACAGGTGCGGGCTCCGGTGCCCGGTAATTGTCTGCGCCTGGGAGCCCTTTTCTCCTACTCCCTCTCTCCTGGTCCCTCAGCCGAGAGACCCTCTCTCTTTCCTCAGAGGCAAAAACCTCTCAAAAACCCTTCTTGTTCCCCCTAGAGGTGGTTTTATTCCCTCCCGGGTAACCTCCCACCATGTAATCTAGTGTGGGAGTGCTGGAGTATGGGTACCACCCACCATCCTAGAATCCGCTTACAGCTGGAGTATCTGCACCTCTGCTACGGGCGCAGTACCCCTCTGTGACGTCTGCATGGCGGAGCGCCACAACAGCAGGTAGGAAGCCTCTGTGCAGGGCGCTGCCCCCCTGCAGCATTGCCGCTCCCCTGCCTCTGCCACCTGAGGCTCACCTTGTCCAATGGATGCTGCGGCCCTGCTGCAGACCTACAGCTTACAAGATGCCAGTGTCCTGGCACAGGTGGCACAATGCCAGTGGTGTAACTTGGGTACTCAGAGGGCATTGTTTGTTTTAAAGGAGCATCAAATGCATTTTTAATTGTGTAGGGGGCACTGCAATTGGGATGCCCTGTGCTGTAGCAGCCCACGCTACCCTACTGTATAAACGTATACCTCTGCTATGACAGTTCCATAGTCATGAGCGTAGCTACAACACTTCCAGGGTTGCAATCGCACCTGGGCCCTGGAGCCTTGGGGGCCCGAAAGTCCCTTCTGCCTATAGAAAAAGACTAATGCTATTAAAGATATGCAATAATTGGGTCCTTAAAGTCAGACACAACAGTGATAGTCCTATAGCTGATCTAATGAGAGCGCAAAACTAAGGCTATTTGCACACTTAGCAGATTTGTTGTGCATCTCCTGGCAAGAAAAACACTGCATATTGCATTTTTTGCATTTTAGGTGCGTTTTTTTTATACTTTTTTTGTGCGTTTTGTGCGTTTTTTCCCATGTGTTTCTGTCAAATAGTTTATGAGAAAAACGTACAGAATAACTTTTTGGTTCTTTTTGATGCAACAATATGTGCAAGGAAAAAACTGAAGGTGAGCACAGCACTTCAGAATTCTCATGGACTTTTCTGTGATGTGTTTTCCATTAAAGTGTAACCGCCGTTTAAATTTTTATTTAATACTAATGCAGAGCAAGTGATTTTAATCAACTTTTTAATATACTTCATTAGAAAATTCTGGTTGGTTACCGTTCATAAACCTTCCACAAGATGTCCCCACTACACTGCGTGTGAAGCTGACATAAGTTCATTATCAGTCAGATCCGTCTTCACACTGAATACGGGCATGTAATCATATAAGGGAAAGGGGATGGGGCCTACACTGCTGACTGCAGCTGATGAGGAAACAAAGTATCAGATTACAGCACAGAGCTGGGCAATGTCAGGATGTAAAATCCTTTTTACAAGCTACTGATCTGTCATCTGGCTCCACACAACTCAGTCGCAATGTCTGTTAACCTTTGAAGGTATTTTTGACCATTCCTCTTTACAAAACAATTCCAGTTCAGTTAAGTTTGATGGTCGCCGAGCATGGACAGCCCGCTTCAAAACATCCCACAGATGTTCAATGATATTCAGCTGTTACCACCCGGGGTCTGCTGCAGCGTTCCAGCGACCTCTCCCTGCACCCTCAGCAGCCGGAGAAGACCTCCCCGCCTGGCACCCACGTTCCAGCGCCCTCTGCTGATGTAGCGCCACTCTGCTCCTCTCACGTCCGGTACCACTGCTTGAGCACATGAAACTGTCTCCTAATCAGTATCTGCTGGAGAGACTGCAGAGATCTGGCTCCTCCCCTCAGCCAATCACCAGGTCTCTGTGTTCTACCAATCAGGAACGCCCTGCTGATATATAAGCTTCCTGTTTCCTGTCAGTCTTTGCCAGGGCAACTTCTACCTATTGAAGTAGCTAATCCTGGTCTGGTCAGGTTGGTCCTTGTTTTGCTGGTTAACTGATTTCTGTGTGTTTCCTCCTACAGATCTCCGCCTTACCGGCTCCTTGCTGACTTCCGTGTTCCGGGTCAACCTTCTGGATCCCTTCCTTGCTGGAGTGCTGATTCAGTTCCCGCTCCGGATTCTCTGGTTTCCGGTTCTCTGTGTTCTATCTTACCCGGTAGCTGTATTGTTTCCACGTCGCCTTGGGTCGGTTTAACACACGTGTCTGCTTCATTGGTCCCTTCGCGGCTGGTCCCGGCGGTATCCCTGTATAGGGGTCAAGCGCTCCGGGGTCTTCCTCGCTGGTGTTCCGGTGCTGTGGCCGTGTGGCCCTCCCCTGGGGCGTGGGTTCTATTCTGTTCTGTTCTGTTCAATAAACCTGTTGACTCTACGGTACTTGTCCACCTCTCTATCACCCAGTATCAGCATCCGCTTTACGCGGTCCAGTGGGTCCACGTGTGAGTCCGTCAGTAGGACGTGACAGATTTTGCCCTGGCCATGGACCCCGCTGATTCCAGGTTTGATGCCCAAAGAGAGCTGGCCGCACTCCGCCAGAGTCACGACCAGGTTGTGGCGTTTATCCAGTCCCTAGAGGCCCGCTTGGCGGCGCCCTCTACCACTGATCCCACTCTTTCTTCCCAGGTGCTGAGTCTCCACCAGCAGGTGGACCGTCTGAGTGAGACACAGATTCGGATCTTATCCCATATATCCTCCGTGGATGAGCGGCTTAGCAGCCTACAGAGGACAACAGGAAGCCCAGGTTCCGTTCCCGTGCTGCCAACTGAAGCCCCGACTGGAGCTGTGTCTTCACTACGGCCGTGCCAGCCCACCAGGTACATCGGGGATGCCAAAGCATGTCAGGGGTTTATTAACCAGTGCCAGCTCCACTTCCGGTTATTACCACACCAGTTCCCGACGGATGAGGAGAAAGTGGCGTTTCTGGCTTCGCACCTCGAGGGGGAGGCACTGGCATGGTTCAACCCGTTGCTGGAGAGTGAGGATCCTATCGTGTCCGACCTGCGGGCGTTCCTGGACACCTTTTGCAGGACCTTCGATGAGCCAGGACGGGTGGCGTCTGCCACCGAGGCGCTCTTTAACCTGCGACAAGGTAACCTGTCTGTGGGGCAATACGCCATCCAATTCCGTACCCTGGCTGCCGAGCTCCGCTGGGCGGATGAGCCCTTGCTCGGGGTCTTCCACCGGGGATTGTCTACCCGTATCAAGGATGAACTTGCGGTTCAGGACTTACCCAGCTCCCTGGAGGAGTACATCGCCCTCGCTGTCCGAATTGACCGTCGGCTTCAAGAGCGGTTCCGGGAGAGAACGCAGGAGAGGCCACTGGAGAGGGGGTCCTTTCTTCCGGAGACCTCGGCACTCCCGGCAGGGTACGAGGCCATGGAGGTGGATCGTGTTCAGCTCCGGACCCAGAGGAGGGAGGAGAGGATCGCCCGGGGCCTGTGCCTTTATTGTGGAGAGTCTGGCCACTTTCGCCGCCTATGCCCCAGGCGGCCTGAGAACCTCCAGCTAGGGCAGGTAAGAGAGGCCCACCTAACTGAGAGCAAGCTCTCTTCACCTCTCACTATTGCCATCCAGGTCACGGTTGGAGACGTACGCCATTCGGAGCTGGCTGGTCTGGATTCCGGGTCCGCGAGTAACTTTGTGCAGCTGGAGACGGCGCAACGCTACGGTATTCCCATATACCCCCTGCAGCATCCCCACGTCATCACCTCGGTCGATGGGAGACCCTTACAAGACGCTGTGACGGGTGTCACCGGAGAGGTGGAAATACAGGTCGGTCCTCGTCACACTGAGCGTCTTACCTTCTATGTTCTGCCGGTACTGTCTCCTCCATTTCTGCTCGGTCTTCCATGGCTCCGTATGCATGAACCGGTTCTGGAATGGCGAACAGGTGAGGTCCTGCGGTGGGGGCAGGCTTGTCATAGTCGTTGCCTTCTTCCCGTGTCCCCGGTCCGGTTGCCACCTTCACCGGCGGCGCTACCTGGTCTGCCCTCGGCCTATCGGTCGTATGCTGACGTCCTCGACAAGGGGGAGGCTGAGACGTTGCCTCCGCATGGACCCTCTGACTGTCCCATTGATCCGGTACCAGGGGCTCCAATGTCCGAATGTCAAGAGGAGGAGCCACGCTCCATCGTCGATCCGTCCGACGTCTGCATGGTGGCGCCCCTCCGTCTGTCCCGGCCACCCCCAGGTAAGACGCTGGTATCCGACGCTGATCGGGGGCGCGTCCTTCGTTGGGGCCATGCATCCGGACTCGCAGGCCATGCGGGGGTGGCGACGACTCTGCGCTTGATTGGTCGGTACTATTAGTGGCCGCGGATGCGTCAGGACATCACCGACTATGTTTCCGCCTGTTCCTCCTGTGCTCGACGCGAGCACCCCAAGCGTTTGCCTTCGGGCCCCTTCTGCCCTTTCCGGTGCCCTCGGGACCATGGAGGCGGTTGTCACGGTTCCGCGCCTCCTGCTCGGGTTCCTGGACGGTTTTCGTCTGGGGGGGGGGCGTGGAGGGGGGAGTACTGTTACCACCCGGGGTCTGCTGCAGCGTTCCAGCGACCTCTCCCTGCACCCTCAGCAGCCGGAGAAGACCTCCCCGCCTGGCACCCACGTTCCAGCGCCCTCTGCTGATGTAGCGCCACTCTGCTCCTCTCACTTCCGGTACCACTGCTTGAGCACATGAAACTGTCTCCTAATCAGTATCTGCTGGAGAGACTGCAGAGATCTGGCTCCTCCCCTCAGCCAATCACCAGGTCTCTGTGTTCTACCAATCAGGACCGCCCTGCTGATATATAAGCTTCCTGTTTCCTGCCAGTCTTTGCCAGGGCAACTTCTACCTATTGAAGTAGCTAATCCTGGTCTGGTCAGGTTGGTCCTTGTTTTGCTGGTTAACTGATTTCTGTGTGTTTCCTCCTACAGATCTCCGCCTTACCGGCTCCTTGCTGACTTCCGTGTTCCGGGTCAACCTTCTGGATCCCTTCCTTGCTGGAGTGCTGATTCAGTTCCCGCTCCGGATTCTCTGGTTTCCGGTTCTCTGTGTTCTATCTTACCCGGTAGCTGTATTGTTTCCACGTCGCCTTGGGTCGGTTTAACACACGTGTCCGCTTCATTGGTCCCTTCGAGGCTGGTCCCGGCGGTATCCCTGTATAGGGGTCAAGCGCTCCGGGGTCTCCCTCGCTGGTGTTCCGGTGCTGTGGCCGTGTGGCCCTCCCCTGGGGCGTGGGTTCTATTCTGTTCTGTTCTGTTCAATAAACCTGTTGACTCTACGGTACTTGTCCGCCTCTCTATCACCCGGTATCAGCATCCGCTTTACGCGGTCCAGTGGGTCCACGTGTGAGTCCGTCAGTAGGACGTGACATCAGCTATGGGGACTGGGATGGCCATTCCCGAACATTGTAATTGTTCCTCTGCATGAATGCCTGAGTAGATTTGGAGCGGTGTTTTGGATCATTGTTTTGCTGAAAGATCCATCCCCGGCGTAACTTCAACTTTGACACTGATTCTTGAACATTATTCTCAAGAATCTGCTGATACTGAGTGGAATCCATGCAACCCTCAACTTTAACAAAATTCCCGGTGCCGTCATTGGCCACACAGCCCCAAAGGATCATGGACCCTCCCCCAAATTTGACAGTGGGTAGCAAGTGTTTTTCTTGGAATGCTGTGTTTTTGTGGTGCCATGCATAACGCCTTGTTGTATGACCAAACAACTCAATCTTTGTTTCATCAGTCCACAGGACCTTCTTCCAAAATTAAACTGGCTTGTCCAAATGTGCTTTTGCATACCTCAGGCGACTCTGTTTGTGGCGTGCATGCAGAAATGGCTTCTTTCGCATCACTCTCCCATGCAGCTTCTCCTTGTGCAGTGTGCGCTATATTGTTGACCGATGCACAGTGACACCATCTGCAGCAAGATGATGCTGCAGGTCTTTGGAGGTGGTCTGTGGATTGTTCTTGACTGTTCTCACCATTCTTCTTCTCTGCCTTTCTGATATTTTTGTTGGCCTGCCACTTCTTGCCTTTACAAGAACTGTCCCTGTGGTCTTCCATTTCCTTACTATGTTCCTCACAGTGGAAACTGACAGGTTAAATCTCTGAGACAACTTTTTGTATCCTTCCCCTGAACAACTATGTTGAACAATCTTTTTTTCAGATCATTTGAGAGCTGTTTTGAGGAGCCCATGATGCCACTCCTCAGAGAAGATGCAACTAGGAGAACAACTTGCAAGTGGACACCTGAAATAGCTTTTCTCATGATTGGATACACCGGGCTATGAAGTACAAAGCTCAATGAGGTTACCAACCCAATTTAGTGCTTCAGTAAAGGTACCTTTACACGCCGCTACAACATGGTGGAAACAACCGGGTTGATGAGACAAATGTATCTTGCACCGCCAAATCAACCCGAGGTAGCGGCGTGTAAAGGCGGTTGTTTCCACCCGTCACTTGCGGCACCTGTTTCAGAGCCGAGCTCTAAAACAGGTTGATTTCAACCCGGTGGTAACGTCGTGTAAATATGGTAGGGTAAGGTTTATTCGTCACCTAGATAACTCCCCAGGGCGTGACACAGCCTCCGGGAAACCACCAGCCTTCAGCGATCATTGGTGGAAGCTCCTGCGTTACGATTGGTAGTTTCTGCATAGGGCGGCATATTTAAGGAGCTGATCAGTCACACTACACAATTGCTCGAGCGTCATGTATTAGTCAGCCTCCTGCGCTGGCTGGCCAATCATGATGCTATTGCTTTGTCCTATCAGCGTACGGACGTCTCGTAATCCACAATGGTGGCACGCCTATGTGTTGTCCCTGCTGCACCAGGTCCTCCCATATTACCTTGTTGTAGTGGCGTGTAAATGAGGGAAGGTGCTCTACAGAAGGTAACTTGAGGCACCCGGCGGTGTATCCAGAGATACATTCAACCTTCTGTAGAGCACCTTATAGCGTCGTGTAAAGGTGGTGCGGGTACCATTTGTAACCGTTGTTGCGTGCTCGTGCACGTGAAGCACCCGGTTGTTTCCACCATGTTGTAGCAGCGTGTAAAGGTACCTTAAGTCAGTAAAAAGTAGTTAGGAATATTCAAATCATGAAAATCAGAAGGGTGCCCATACTTTTGCACTTGTCAAATTTTGAAATAATTCATATTTCACATTTTTTGTTAGTGCAATAAACCTCATTTCAATATTGAAATATTACTGTGTCCCATCAGTTATTACATATATCACACTGAAATAGCTGGTGCAAAAACCCAATTTTAAACCAAAACAAATGAGTAAGATTAAGAGGGGTGCCCAAACTTTTTCATATGACTGTAACAATCCCTTTTTCTCACATTGCACCAGTCTGATCTACACTAGTGTGATCTAAGTCTCATACGAAGAGAATACCCCCAGTCTCTCCTGACTCCTCTGACGCAGGGAAACCACTTATGTTATAATGTGATGTTGTGACGTTGCCATAGCAACCACATATATAGGGAAACAACTTCTACATTTGGACAACGGGTTAATAAAGGGTAACTCATCTTCATACATAGATATTGTCAGATAGTGCTTGAAAATGCAATTTTGCAATTACTACTTATGAAAATGATCAGCTGCGGTGGTCGGTCTCTTAGGCAACGAGGTATAAACTAAAGAAAAATGTGGATATCTCAAAAATAGCTGCAAATCTGAATAAACGGTCAATGGCAAAAGTGCTTGTCGCACAATCAGGAAATACTCATCTATGAAGACTGGAATAATCCATTGTGCAATTTATATTAATTCTAGATGGTGGCCCAATTCTGTCGCATCGGGTGATTCTAGAATGTGTGCAATTATATATTAGTCCAACTACTCCTGCTACTAATGGCAGCTCCACTGAGGAGGGTGGAGGAAGAGTGCTGCTGCACGGGGTCGCCGTGGCTTGGCAGGCGCTGCTGCTGCTCTCCATCCTCCTGTGCACTCTATCTCCCCTTTTGCTGTCTCTCACCACCGTGCAATCTCTGTGTGTCTGGGGTCCATTATACTGTGTATAGGGGATCTGTGGACCCATCATACTGTATATAGGAGAGCTGTAGGGACATACTGTGTATAGGGGAGCTGTGGGTCCATCATACTGTGTATAGGGGAGCTGTGGGTCCATCATACTGTGTATAGAGGAGCTGTGGGTCCATCATACTGTGTATAGAGGAGCTGTGGACCCATTATACTGTGTATAGGGGATCTGTGGACCCATCATACTGTGTATAGGAGAGCTGTAGGGACATACTGTGTATAGGGGAGCTGTGGGTCCATCATACTGTGTATAGAGGAGCTGTGGACCCATCATTCTGTGTATAGAGGAGCTGTGGACCCATCATACTGTGTATAGAGGAGCTGTGGACCCATCATACTGTGTATAGAGGAGCTGTGGACCCATCATACTGTGTATAGAGGAGCTGTGGGCCCATCATACTGTGTATAGAGGGCTGTGGGCCCATCATACTGTGTATATGTAAGCTATGGGTCTATCATACTTTATATAGAGGAGCTGTGGGCCCATCATACTGTGTAGAGGAGCTGTGGACCCATCATATTGTGTATAGAGGAGCTGTGGACCCATCATACTGTGTAGAGGAGCTGTGGACCCATCATATTGTGTATAGAGGAGCTGTGGACCCATCATACTGTGTATAGAGGAGCTGTGGGCCCATCATACTATGTATAGAGGAGCTGTGGGCCCATCATACTGTGTATAGGGAAGCTGTGGGTCTATCATACTTTATATACAGGAGCTGTGGGCCCATCATACTGTGTATAGGGGAGCTGTGGACCCATCATACTGTGTATAGAGGAGCTGTGGGCCCATCATACTGTGTATAGAGGAGATGTGGACCCATCATATTGTGTATAGAGGAGCTGTGTGCCCATCATACTGTGTATAGAGGAGCTGTGGACCCATTATACTGTGTATAGAGGAGCTGTGGACCCATCATACTGTGTATAGAGGAGCTGTGGACCCATCATACTGTGTGTAGAGGAGCTGTGGACCCATCATATTGTGTATAGAGGAGCTGTGGACCCATCATACTGTGTATAGAGGAGCTGTGGGCCCATCATACTGTGTATGGGGGAGCTGTGTGCCCATCATACTGTGTATAGAGGAGCTGTGGGCCCATCATACTGTGTATGGGGGAGCTGTGGGCCCATCATACTGTGTATAGGGGAGCTGTGTGCCCATCATACTGTGTATAGAGGAGCTGTGGGCCCATCATACTGTGTATATAGGAGCTGTGGGTCCATCATTCTGTGTATAGAGGAGCTGTGGACCCATCATACTGTGTATAGAGGAGCTGTGGGCCCATCATACTGTGCATAGAGGAGTTGTGGGCCCATCATACTGTGTATAGGGGAGCTGTGTGCCCATCATACTGTGTATAGAGGAGCTGTGGGCCCATTATACTGTGTACAGAGGAGCTGTGGGCCCATCATACTGTGTATAGAGGAGCTGTGGACCCATCATACTGTGTATAGAGGAGCTGTGGGTCCATCATACTGTGTATAGAGGAGCTGTGGGTCCATCATACTGTGTATAGAGGAGCTGTGGGCCCATCATACTGTGTATAGAGGAGCTGTGGGTCCATCATACTGTGTATAGAGGAGCTGTGGGTCCATCATACTGTGTATAGAGGAGCTGTGGGCCCATCATATTGTGTATAGAGGAGCTGTGGACCCATCATACTGTGTGTAGAGGAGCTGTGGACCCATCATATTGTGTATAGAGGAGCTGTGGGTCCATGTACTGTGTATAGAGGAGCTGTGGACCCATCATACTGTGTATAGAGGAGCTGTGGGCCCATCATATTGTGTAGAGAAGAGCTGTGGACCCATAATACCGTGTATAGAGGAGCTGTGGACCCATAATACCGTGTATAGAGGAGCTGTGGGTCCTTGTACTGTGTATAGGAGAGCTGTGGACCCATGCATTTTATATAGGGAGTTGGGGGACCATCATACTGTGTATAGGGGAACTGTGGGGACCATCATACTGTGTATATGGGAGTCTCTGCCTTTGATGTGAGCTTGCACGCTGAGTCTGTATCTTTCCTTGCACAAGATGATTGAGTTAATCAACTGTCATGTGCCATTAACAACTGCAGGCAGATAAGTTAAATCTTGCTGTCGATCTCAGATTTAACCTGCACCAGCAGGGGGGGTGCATTATTCCCCGCTCCCATCAGCATGACTGTTACGTGATCACAGGGTGCCGATGGGTTGTCCTGACATCCGGGGGTCAGCTGATGACCTCTGTGACTTTCATTAAAGTCATCTTGTGAATGCTGTGAGTGTGGCGCCCCCGATGGTCAGGCATCACACCGGGGTATTACACTCATAAAAGAAGTGTAATTTTCCCTAACTGCAAGTGGATGCTGGGCTCGTGGGTGGGACCCAATTCTGCACTCCCACACTAGAGTAGTGGTCGGAGGTTACTCCTGGGAGGGATATAGTCACCTCTAGAAACAGAAGGAGAGGAGTCGAGGAGGAGTGTGGAGCGAGTTGGAAGGTCTAACACAGGGGTCTCAAACTCCAGGCCTCGAGGGCCGCACACAGTCCAGGTTTTCAGGATGTCTATAGCATTTGACAGTTGGTAATCAAACTACCAACTGTCAAATTCTAAGGAAATCCTGAAAACCTGGACTGTGTGCGACCCTCGAGGCCTGGAGTTTGAGACCCCTGGTCTAACAGGACAGCTCCAGGCTGATCCTGAGGAAAGATGAGTGTATCCTGAGGGGATCCTGAGAGAGGGTGCCTGACGCGTGAGTCTGGGCCCGAAAGAGAAAGAAGGAACCCCAGCGTGGACCGACCATAATCCAGGGAGCTTCCCCAGTCCATCACGGGAACGCCAGAACCAAGGACACAACCAGAGGCCCAGCTCTAAGGTCGTCAATCGGCTGCTGCGGTCTGCCACACGGAGCGGTCTGCCTGCTTCTTCACTGCGAGAGAGGGGAGCCCCAAAAGTACCTTCAAGGAATAATTGGGTACGGACTAATCCAAGGCGGGGAAGAAAGGACATGGGTTCGTCAACTAAGGCATACCATGGGTACCTCCATACCACCTGGCATCCACTTGCAGCCACCCGTAGGGCTACCTGTTTGTTTAACATCTTGCTGAACTGTGTACATTGTATTCTGCTGATGACTGTTTACAGTAAAGTACCCGGGAGAAAGTGACTTTGCCTCCGTGTCTTTGTGCTACCAAAAATTCAACCTTTTTGCTTACAGCAACGCTGCCTCGGAGGACCAGCTCCACCTGTAGGGAGCTTTGCCATCCTTGCCGCAATACCATCACCCTCCGGAGGACTGTGGCGGTGCTGGTGACCCAACACCAGGTACTACAGGTGGCGTCACGTGACAACAACTCTTATCCCCTGTACATAACCCCTCTTTGAAGTGTCACCCAGGCCACGGGCTCAGGCAACGCCACCCGTGACATCCCCGTGAACCCCTCTGAGCCTGATACCCGAGTACCCCCCGGGCCTGGGGCTCGACATGAGCAGCACTCATAAAAGATTGTGATTTCTGCTTTACAGAACAAGGCCGATGCTAATGCTCTGCTGTGTATAGCACAAGTGATCGGACAATCACAACTTCAAGTCTCCTAAGGGGACTAGTGACTACAGTAAAAAAGTTTAAAAAATTTGAAAAAAATGGAAAAAAAAACCCCACAAAACTTGAAATCACCACTCCTTTTGCACCATTGAAAATAAAATAATTTAAGAAAAAAATTAAAAAATACACATATTTGGTATCGCTGCATTCAGAAATGTCCGTTCTATTAAAATATGAAATCAATTAACCCGATCGTAAATACTGTAACGGAAAAAAATGTTTTAAACCACCAGAATTATGTTTTTTGGTCGCCACAACATCGCAATAAAATTCAATAAGAGGCAATTAAAATGTTATGTCTACCCAAAAATGGAATCATCAGCAAAGAATAAGCCATCACACAGTCCCAGATGCTGAAGAAAGAGAACGCTACGGGTCGCAGAAATTGATGACAAACTTCAGAATTTTTTTTTCACCACCTATACGTGTTTGGTATCTATGAACTTGTACTGACTTAGAGAATCATACTGACATGTGAGTTTTAGCATATAGTGAACATGACAAATAAAATACCCCAAAAATTATTGTGGAATTTTACTTTTTATTTTATTTCACTTGGAATTCTTGTTTCCCATTTTCCTGTACACTATATGGTAAAATAAACGATGTCATTCAATAGTGCGACTCGTCCTGCAAAAAAACCCTCATACGGCTCAATCGACGGAAATGTAAAAAATTATGGCCCTAGGAAGAAGAGGAGGAAGGAACGAAAGTGACAGAACGGAAATGGCCATGGCGTGAAGGGGTTAAAGGGGCTACAAGTCTGCAGTCACTCTATGTCAGTCTGTGTGACTGCAGACTCGCAGCCACTGCATGCATGTGATTTGCATATATGTATGGTCATGTGCCAACTATACAGGCTACAAGTCTGCAGTCACTCTATGTCAGTCTATGTGACTGCAGACTCACAGCCACTGCATATATGTGATTTGCATATATGTATGGTCATGTGCCAACTATACAGGCTACAAGTCTGCAGTCACTCTATGTCAGTCTATGTGACTGCAGACTCGCAGCCACTGCATGCATGTGATTTGCATATATGTATGGTCATGTGCCAACTATACAGGCTACAAGTCTGCAGTCACTCTATGTCAGTCTATGTGACTGCAGACTCACAGCCACTGCATATATGTGATTTGCATATATGTATGGTCATGTGCCAACTATACAGGCTACAAGTCTGCAGTCACTCTATGTCAGTCTATGTGACTGCAGACTCACAGCCACTGCATATATGTGATTTGCATATACGGTATGTATGGTCATGTGCCAACTATACAGGCTACAAGTCTGCAGTCACTCTATGTCAGTCTATGTGACTGCAGACTCACAGCCAATACATATATGTGATTTGCATATATGTATGGTCATGTGCCAACTATACCTCACTAAATAGGGGTGTGTTCGCACAATGCTTATTTTGTCAAAATTTGAATTAAAATCTGCAGAAAGTGATAGTGTTGAAGGGGGAGCAGCATTTACCATCTTTTTTTCTCTTTTTTTGGGGGGGTCAAAGTATCCAAACTTTATTAAAACAGATATAAAGCAACATAAAATCCGCATCCCAACCACACTGCATGGACAGGGATGGTTTTGGTGCATTTTTCTTCAGTGGGTGCAGATTTTGGAAGTCCAAATTCTGCACCACACACTCAGCGTGCGAACACAGCCTCAATGTGTACCGAGCAAGGCCGGATGTAGTCTAGTCAGAACTTGGCTGGAAGTAAGCATACTTGCAGTCACATGGCCGCTCACTCCTGGCATCGGAGAATCCTGACAGCGTGCACTGTGCACAATGTCTGATGAGTCTGCAGATTTAGGCAAAGTAACATAAAACGTCTCCAAAGCTGGACAACCCCTTTAAGGAATTGTAGATGTTTTGAGCAAACAGATGAAAAAAAAAACAATAATTAAAAGAAGGCAACAACATAATAACCGGATACACAGCAGCAGCACGGCCGAAGAGAGCAAGTACACAAATTATTAAATGGGGGTGACATAGCCCAAATCTTCTTGTAAGAAAAGTCAAAAGAGTCCACCTTGTACCCAGTGACGTAACTTGATAGGCCCCGATGTGAAAGCTCCAATGGGCCCCCCAATTAATATAAATCTTTATTAGTATTAGTCTTTTTCTATTGGCCAAAGAGACTTTTGGGGCCCCCTAGGCTCCAGGGCCCTTGTGCAATTGCAACCTCTGCACCTGTTGTACCGTAGTTACTTCCCTGCTAGTACATTTCTGAACTCCAGCACACCAAACCTCAGACTCTTTAGCTGTAATTACTCACTTTGTCCATTAGGGGGCAGAAGATCATCACTTTTCTGTAGATTACAATTTCCAGAATATTTAGAATCATTTTTGGGATTATTTCAGCATGCAGAGATATAGAGTTACTGGGGGATATCTAAATGCATTTGGTGGGTAAATGTTACATTTCTATAGAAATTAAATATTAACCCCTTCACCCCCGGGCAATTTCCCGTTTTCTGGTTTTTCGTTTTTTTCTCCCCTTCTTCCAAGAGCCATAACTTTTTTTTATTTTTCGGTCAATATAGACATATGAGGGTTTGTTTTTTGCGGGATGAGTTGTACTTTCAGATGAAATTATTTATTTTACCATATAGTGTACTGGAAAAATGGGAAAAAAATTCCAAGTGCGGTGAAATTGCAAAAAAAAAGTGCAATTACACATTATTTTCGGGGGAAAGGGTTTATTCACCATGTTTACTATATGGTAACACTGGCATGTTGGTATGGTGCTTTGGGTCTGTATGAGTTTGTAGGTACCAAACATGTATTCTTTTACTGTAATCTAAGAGGTACTTCACACACAGGGATATAGCTGAAATCAGCGACCAGTGATATCGCTGTGTGTGAAAAGCAGCAGTGACGGGGCCCCTGCTGCGAGGTCGCTGATCATTACACAACGATCAGGACCATTTTTTGCTCGTTGGTCTCCCGCTGTGCAGCACGCATCGGCCTGTTCGATGGCGGGAGACCAATGAGCGCCAGTTCCGAGAATGCAGGGAGCCGGTGCGGGGAGCGGCACCGCCACCAGCCGCAGCCACAGCGACATGCACCTGGCCGCGCAGTGCACGCTGGGACATGCAGTCATGTCCCAGCGTGCACTGCGCGGCCGGGTGCACCATGCCCCCAATGTGTAACCAGGGTACACATCGGGTAACTAAGCACAGCGCTGTCCTAGTTACTTGCTGTGTACCCTGGTTACCAGCCTGTAAGAGGGAGAAGACTGGTAACCAGGATACACAGCGGGTACCTAGGACAGACCTGTGCTTAGTTACCCGATGTGTACCTTAGTTACCAGCCTTCTCCCACTTACCCAGCGATGTGGAGGTGGCTCCCTGGTCGCTAAGGACATCTGCGTGTTTGACAGCTCCTCAGTGACCACACAGCGTTGTTCCAGCGATCCTGGTCGTTGCCGGGATTGCTGGGACATCGCTGTGTGTAATGGCACCCTAACTGGTGAAAGAAAACTCAGAGTTTTTTAAAGAAACAGAATTGCTCTTTTGCACTATTTTCCGTTACCCGTAACATTCTCATTTTTCGGGAACCTGGGCTGTGTGACGGCTTACTTTTTGGGTATTGAGCTGACATTTCTACTATTTTTGGGTAGATAAGATGTTTTGATCACCCGTTTTTGCTTTTTTTTTTTTTTTTTTGCAATATTGCGGTGACAAAAAGACCCTTAATTTTGGCATTTAGACTTTTTTTCTGTTACACAGTTTACAGATCTCAGTACTTGATTTTATATTTTGATAGATCGGGCATTTCTAGACACGGTGATACCAAATATGTGTATTTATTTTTTTTTTAATAGTTTAATTTTCAATGGAGCTAAAGGGGGTGATTTGAACTTGTGTTTTTTTTTCAAATTTTTTAAAAACGTTATTCTTAAGCTTTTTCTTTATTTTACACTGCACCTTATGGCGCCTCAGCACCGCACAGTGCGATCACTTGTGTTAGGCTTGAAACACACTGTCCGAGTGACATGTGAGTTACTTGCACGAGTCTTGGATCATTCACCCGGCACGACCCCTGCCTCTTTGGACGGGATACTGTCAGTGGTATGTTTTTCTATGTAGCTCTACTGCTCCCGTCCAGAGAAGGGGGATGCCATCCCGGGTGAATGATCCAAAACTCGTGCGAGTAACTCACATGTCACTCGGACAGTGTGTTTCCAGCCTTATACAGAGAGATGCTTCAGAATCTAACACCCTCCTGACTAGTCAAAGCCCTAATTAGCATCTCATAAACGATCTTTACAAATATTTTGTCTATAGATGGGTTTATGTTTGCTGTAACATGCTGGGACTATCGAGTAGAGATCTGACAGGTTCCCTTTAATAAACACAATGATGTGGAATGTTATCTTTTAATCAACACATATTTGATGATAATTAAGCTTGTACTTCATATTTTCTATTCCTTTATGAGTATGTTATATTAGGCTGAATGTTAATTGTTATACTTAATGAGACCTTATTGAGCCATAAATGTATGCAAACAAGTGTGAGACATATAGTTCAGGAGAGCAAACCGTCAGTCATTACATGTCTCAAAGTACTATCAATGTGGATTCCTCTGGAATAAAACATCACATCGCCTATATCAAGGTATCATTTTATTCAGCTTTCCATGACCTACATGCCCATGTAGATGGCTTAGAACGATGAATCCAATAGACAGACTCCTTTTAAGAGTAGGAGTAATGCCTCCAAGGGCAACATCTTCAAGGAGTTTGTATGTTCTCCCCGTGTTTGTGTGGTTTCCTCCCACACTCCATAGACATACTGATAGGATATTTAGATTGTGAGCCCAATGGGGACAGTGATGATGTCTATAAAGCATTGTGGAATTAAAGCGCCATGTAAGTGAATAAATATTATAATGCTAAAATGGTAAAGTATTCAGTGTTGTGGCTGTGTACATAAAACTGGCCAACAGATGGCGCTTTGGTGAAGAAGAAGAAGAGATTGAAACGTATAGTAATTTCATTTTTGTAAGTTGTTCAACAGGATTTACTGTATTATAAAAAGCTATTACTTTAATTAAAAGGTATCACCTCCATAGGGTAGGTGATAAGTTGCAGATCTTGATGGTCCACCGATGGGACCCCCATTAACCCTGAGACCAAAGCTCTGAAATGTCTTGTTGGATGTAGCTGTGACCAGGCATCTGGGCCACTTACTCATTGTCAATGGGACTACAGGAGAAATGGGACTATCTATTGTGACTGCAGAAGGAGTTAACGAGATTCCTTCAGTGAGCTTGTTTGATGACCTGAGGAGACAGTTTGTGACTCTCTTATCTGTCTTTTATGGAGCATCTCAAAGCTGGTTTAATACAACAGACCAATCAAAGTTATAAAACATATTTACAGGAGCATCTCAATGAATAAGAATTCATCAAAAGTTATTTTTTTTCAGTAATTCAATACATAAAGTGAAACATATAACACATAGATCACTCTGTGTGCAATGACTATTTCAAGTGTTTGTCTGTTAATGTTGAAGATTATGGCTTACAGCAATGAAACCAAAGGTCATTATTCAGAAAATCAAAGTAGGGAGGATAAAGGGTTAAAAACACACTGCCGTATTCCAAAAGACTTCAAAGGTGAATATAATATTGATTTATTAGACAACGCGTTCTAGGACTCCAGAAAGCCCTGAAAAATGGCAATATGATATTGATTTGTTCCAAGGAGGGGCCAGGGAGCCCTGAAGCGCGTTGACTAATCAGTTTTATATTCACCCTTTGATGACTCGTGGAATACAGCAGCGCGGTGTTTAACCTTTCATATTCCCTACTTTTTTCTGTGATTCCACCAGACATCAAGGGTGACTATAATATGGATTAGTCAATGTGTTTAAGAGCACGTATAATATATATACGTATATATGTATAATAGATGCGTTTCAGAAGTTCTGCCCCTGCCTGGGCCTGGGCTTTGGACATAAGAAAAATCACATTTTCATGGAATGACTTTTTAATCTTCTGTTTTGATACTATAATGAGAAGACAATGATAAGGGCACTGGAGGAGAAGTCATCACACGCGGTCCCATATGACGCCACATTGAGCGATACCGGCCTTATCTCCGCAGAGCCGCCACATCTGCACTGTCCTCCCTGTCTCTGACCTTTCCTGTGTTATGTCTGACATTGGAGGGAGGATAACAATGACATATTCTCTCTGTCCCTTCTATGTCAATATTCCTATATTCATACTCAATTGAGATGTCTGCATCATAGGATGTCATGATTTTGCATTTAGCAAAATTGTCCCGAATGACCCATGTAAATCAGGAGGGCTGTTCAGATGAGAAGAGTTAACCCATGCAGACCCAGTGTGACAAAAAATCAGTGCACAGAGTCTCAGGTGAGATTCACCCATTCACATCTATGGGTGCACAAGAATAAATTTGGATGCGCACAGAATATCCACGCAGGATCCAGTTGTTACACATTATTAACTAAGGAAACTATATTGATCATGTACACTTTAAAATGTTGATGTATAATAACAGATTGTACATAGATGACACAGACGTTAAAAGCGGACACACGAATAGCGATATGGATAATAATCTGATGATTTTTCATACACTCATCTGACCCTAAGAAATGCTGTGAATTCCTCAGACTAAAAGGGTTCTGCTCTTTTAATCTTTTTTACTAATTTGTCCTGACAGTGATAAAACAAATAATAAAAAGCTGATACCGTACTTACCCGCCCCGGATTTGGTGCTGTGTCTTTACCAATGCTCTGGTGATTGTGCTCAGGCTGTGACATCACGTCTACAGCGCTGCAGGCCATCACTGAGCTCAGCGGCTCTGCCGATGCATGCTAGTTTAAAAGCAAAATGCTAAAAGATTTCTTACTTTGCAAGTACTCTTTCAGGTTTGTCCTGTATTTAGTTCCATTCATCTTTCCATCACCTCTGACCAGCTTCCCGGCTCCTGCTGTAGAAAAGCCTCCCACAGCAAAATGCTGCCATCACCATATGTGACGGTGGGGATGGTGTTTTCAGGGTGATGTGCAGTGTTAGTTTTCTACCACATACAACATAGACTTATTAGTCAACACAAATCAGGGCTCTCTGGCCCCTTCCTCAGGACAAATCAATATCATATTGCCATGTTTCATGACGTTTCTGGGAGCCCTGAAATGCGTTGAGTTATAACTCAAAATTATATTCAAAAACTACTCATAATGGGCAGCATCAGAAAAAACAGCTAAGTGCAGTGTTGGTTTTGTATATGGCTACTGATGGTAAATTTTTGCTGTTTTTCAATATTATATTCACCCTTTGATGTCTCATGGAATACGGCAGCTGGGGACTGCAGCAGTCGTGATCTGCTTTTATAGTGGTTGTGACTCTCACAACCACACAAGGTGAAGCCTCTGATACCTATTTAGGTCACATTTTATCTTTCAGACCCTTCATCCACCCGACTTTAATTTTCTGAGATAATGACCTTTGGATTGTCATTGGCTGTAAGCCATAATCATCAACATTAAAAGAAATAAGCACTTGAAATAGATCACTCTGTGTGTAATGACTCTATATAATATATGTGTTTAACTTACGGAATTGAATTACTGATATAAATTAACTTTCTGATGATATTCTAATTCATTGAGATGCTCCTGTATACGGTACGTATAATACATGTGTGATCAATGCAAAGGACGGCAAATGACTTATGCCCTCTGAAGACAATATTAAGGACCAGGAGACACTCACTGCGGGAGGAAGGCGGCTGACAGCTACACAGGAAAGGGTTGTTGGGCTGTGGAATGCCACCCAGAAGAGGTAGTAATGGCCGACACTATAAAGGGTTGGATGATTTCCACAGTGCACAGAATGTTGTCTGTTATAAATGATTTAGTGACAAAAATATATAAGTGGAGGAATGTTGTACTTGATAGACCCAGGTCTTTTTTCAATTATGCAACTATTTCCACTAGGTGGCGCTAGAGTCCCTCTGTGTTGGGACAATTTGGATATCCTAGTCAGTGTGACACAATCTCACCATGATGCACTGTAAATATGAAGTCCATCATAATAGTTTGTGCTATCGTCAGGTTACAGTTGTGTGTTGTTCACGTTGTTTTGCACTTTCATACTTTGATACACGTTGGACTTTTTTATTTTGTCACTTCTGCCCTTCGCCCTTCTTCCCGGAGATGTCACCTCGTCCTCTGTATGACTTGTCATTAGTGTCTGATCATATCGGATTTTTATTTATGATGTTTATACTTCAAATATTTCACAATTCAAAGACGTTACAGAACTGGATTGCCCCGACTGGCACATTGGGAAACAATGAGATACATGGGATTACTAGTTTAAAAGGAAAAATAGTATGTTAAGTAAGTGTGGCGCCCCTGAGGGTCCAGTCGCCACAGAGGTACTGCACCTAGCCAGAGGTGTGGTACCCCCAGCATCAGGAAAGGAGGGGACACTACCCGGTACCCACACACCGCATTAACCATTAGGCACCCCGAAACCAGAAGGGTGGGGTGACTGATCAAACCCCCATCCCTTGCTGGAGATGGGACTAAAAGAGGTGGTGGGTGGAAATGTAGAGGAAGTGACAGGAAGAGTTAGAAAAGAGAGGACACTAGAAAGTGAGTGAGAGGGTCGATGAGAGGAGGAGTGGAAGGAAGCAGCAGGAGAGCTGAGCTCTTGTGAGGGAGCAGAGAGAACTGAGACCAGGGGACCGTAGCTAGAGGAGTTCGTCCCGGAGAGGGAGCCAGGCAGGAGCTCCAGAGAGGGAAGGGGTCCCAAAGGCATGGGAAGAGAGAAATCCCTCTGGGGTTCGCATCCATTACCGGCAGGGGTGCACCAAGCCCACTGCCGCCTGAGCCGCGGCAGTGATTACGGGGGGGGGGGTGCTGGTGGAGCCCAGCGCTGCCGCCCCTTCTGCATGCATTGGTCCCCCGGCGGGTCGCCACTGCCGCCTGAGCCGCGGCAGTGATTACTGGGCGCGGCAGTGATTACCGGGGTGGGGGGGTGCTGGTGAAGCCCAGCGCTGCCGCACCTTCTGTACTGGTCCCCCGGCGGTCGCCGCTTACCTGCGGTGCGTGGGGTGAGCGGCCGGCGCCATGACAGGGGAGGCTGTTTGCATGAGGCGCCGCCCCCTTCTGCACTGCCGCTCCCCTAACTCTTGCCGCCTGAATGACAGGGCTCACACTGTCCAATGGACGGTGCGGCCCTGATTACCGGTTACAGGCAGTGGAGGGACCAGAGTCGCAGAAGGTCACCAGGACCAGACTAGTGGAGGACACTTGAGGCCTCAGCTAGCCAACCAGAGGGTGCTGAATCTCCAGGAGCCAAAGCCATGTCAGTTACTGCAAAGGTGGCCGTATAGGGCCAAAGGGGACGAAGAGAGAACGTCACCCGGTATGGTCCGTGGCCACTGGCGCAGGACACTTAGCGTGAAGTGCAGGGCAGGAGGGAGAGAGCCAGCACAAGTGAGACGACCCAGAAAAGGTACACAGAACGGGGAGCCGACTACGTGTTTTCCAATCTACCTGGGAGTGACTCGAGCCTTTGTTCGTAGGACACAGCACCCGGCTGGATGTGGCTGCTAAAGAACTGAGAGTAAACGAGTGAAACTGCACCCGCTGTGTCCTTGAATCATTCTGACGTCTCCGGCCCTGCACTATTACATCACCCCTATCCACACATTGACCTTTACACTGGCCCAGGGTACTGCTCCACCTACGAGGAGCAATAACATCTGGCTGCACCATCATCTGCCCCGGAGGTCTGAGCTGCAGCGGCGGCCATCCTTGGCCGAGCACCGTAGTTGACATTACGACAACAATCCCTATTCCCGAACTTTTAAATTGATACCCAGGGTCACGGAGCCGGGTCTCGACCCCTGTGACACCCCAGAAGTATCAAAGCCCGGTTCAGAGTACACCACGGCACTGGGGGCGTATCATAAGCTTGATTAAAGGAACTGTAATTGTGGCGCCCCTGTGACTAGTAGGCCACAGGGTTAATTGCAGTTGGAATAGGTATGATGGTCAGCTCACAAAAACACCCACACACACTCCAACCCTGAGTCCAAGTCGCTCCATGCCAGGGTGGCAGGAGTAACAAAGTGTGGGTGGGAAGTAGAGAGAACCCGGGAAAGGAGTGGAGGAACTAGACTCCAAGAGGCCCTAGGAACACTACTTTGGGCGAGTAGATCGAGAGATTCCCTGGAGGGTGGAGGAGCAGGGAAGCTTCCCCAAGCCGAGACACCCTTCAGTCGAGTACTGACTGAGACAGACTGAGAGAACAACAGGGCCCAGCAGCTTGTACCCTTAAAGACCTGTCGTAAACCCAGGCTGGAACCCGCAGAGAAGTAGAAGGAGCCAGGTGAGCCCGACTAATCTGTGTCACTGGTGGCTGGGCCAGAGAACCAGAGTGCCGGCTCTGTAGATGTGGGCGGGAACGCTTTACGCCCCTAACCATGAGACATCCGGTGGGGTGCGGGTACTCCATGTCCCAAGACCCAGCAACCAGTACGGAGTAGGACAAAGTCATCATACTAGGGCTAGTGACCCAGAGTGTGGGATGACTCACTGTAGAGTCCATGACGGCCGGACCGAACTCGTACGCGAGAGGATAGAAAGAACCAGAGGGCCCCAGAGGTACATTGAGGGGAGTGACGCAGAGGAACCATCCCAGCTGCAGTGAGAGCCTGAGCTCCTGACCGTTGTGTGGACCCGGTCCACGATCAGTGTAAAAAAAACTGTTAAAAGCTGTAACAAGTGACTGAGGTGTTATACGGTAACAGAGTAAAGTACCCGATCAACTCAAGATCTGTGTAGGACTGTTATTCCAAGAGTGTTGAGATTCGGCTCGCCTGAGGAACTGCATACTGACAGCGTGAGCTGCTGTGCAGGAAGCAGCGAGTACATGCTTAGAGGCACCCTGATCCCTGCGTGTGCTGGCCAGAGGAGCTGCGGAGAGAAGATATGTGCAGCATCCCAGGCACGGAGTATACCTATAACCTCCCGTGGACCAAGCCCTACTCATGGAGGGCTCACCATCCCGGCTGCTGCCACTACCACCGTCCCCAGCAGATTCCACGGCAGCGGTGGCCACATTGGCCACAACCCACGGGTGGCGTCACGAATAACCCCATAAACTTTACTTATCCCCTTTTTCCATTGCCACACCTGGGACCACGGAGCCTGGCCACGCTGCATGGCACCCCAGAGACAGAACGGTCTGGCTCGGAGTACCCCGGCCCCTGGGGGTGCGACATAATCAAAGAAAATGCACCAAATTTAAAAAATATCTCACGTCTACCCCTTTATATTCCTCTTTTTTATCCCAATTTGTGCATCAGAAGCTCAGCCATGTCCTGTGTGTGTCTGTAAATCAACTGGCTGCAGCAGAAGCCTCCCCCATTCTGCTCTGTCTGCAGTAGGATAAAAGATGGCTAAAGCTGGTTTCACAATCCAGCGTTTGCGAACGCAGCTAAACACATGTGTACTGCGTTCCTATGTGTAACATGGGGACGCATGGTACCTTTGTTTGTATGCATTTTATCTAAGTATCCTCTGGAAGCAACTTGTTGCATTTGTGGCGCCCCACTGGTCAGTGCGCCACAGTAGGGATACTGCACCCATAACGGAGTGTGCAGTATTCCTGTCATTGGGGAGTGTAAAGTCAACCTGAGGCTCTTATCCCAGCATCCCTACACCTAACATAGGGGACAAATTGGCAACCCATTACTAGGGTAACTGGTCCCAGTGGGAGGAGCGTTAGGGTAAAAGGAGTGGGAACCACTCAGAGAGTGAGTCAGTCGACGTAGTCAGTCGGAGAGAGTCAACAAGTCCTAAAGGGACACCACAGGGAGCGTGCCCAAAAGGAGCGGTGACCAAGACGGAAGGAGGAGACCCAGTGCCGGAACTTAACAACAGTCCGGGGGAATCCTGGTCCACAACGGGGTACCGGCTCTGAGTCACGGTGCAGGCAAGTCGAACCCTGAGCAGTCAATATCGGTAGGTCGCAGGTGTGCCCAAGGCAGCCCCGACCTCGTTCAGAACGTGTGGCCCCACCAGGAGCACTAAACCGGGTTCAGCCCCTTATGGTACCTTTACACGCCGCTACTGGATGGTAGCAACAACCGGCTACTTCACGTGCACGAGCACGCTCAAACGGTTGCAAACGGTAATCGCACCACCTTTACACGCCGCAACAAGGTGCGCTATGGTAGGTTACATCTATCTCTGGATACACCGCCGGGTGTCTCAAGTTACCTTCTGCAGAGCACCTTACCTCATTTACACACCGCTACAACAAGCTAATATGGGCAGACCTGGTGCAGCAGGGACAACACATAGGCGTGCCACAATTGTGGATTACGAGACGTCTGTACGCTGATAGGACAAAGCAATAACATCATGATTGGCCAGGCAGCGCAGGAGGCTGATTAATACATGACGCCTGAGCAATTGTGTAGTGTGACTGGTCAGCTCCTTAAATATGCCGCCCTATGCAGCAACAACCAATCGTAACGCAGGAGCTTCCTCCAATGATCGCTGAAGGGGGGTGGTTTCCCGGAGGCTGTGTCACGCCCCAGGTACATACCAGGTACATAGCATGGTGTAGAAACAACCCTTCTGTTCCTTCTTTACACGCCGATACAGGCCGCAACCATCGGCTGGGTAACCACCTGTTTTAGAGCAGTGCTCTGAAACAGGTGCCGCCACTGGTGGGTGGCTACAACAGTCTTCACACGCCGCTACCTCGGGTTGAATTGGCAGTGCAAGATACATTTCTCTCATGTACCCGGTTGTTGCCACCATCCAGTAGCGGCGTGTAAAGGTACCATTAGAGAGGAAGTGTACGTGATAGCACCCAACGGGCCTGGTAGACAAGTGGGTTGTGCAGGACAGTGCAAGGATAGTAAGGAGGTGCAAGAAAAGACACAGAGGACAGTGAAGGTACTAAGGAAGGAACACTCTGGGAGCCTCAAAGAGACTTTATTCTCCTCAGTGACTACCCGGCCAGCTACCCGCAGAGACTGTGTAACTGTGTACCTGAACTACTAAGAGCTGTTGCTAGTAAAACACCCGTACAGAGTCAGCAAGCCTCCGGTGTCTTATACTATTAAGCTAATCCACAGAGCTGCTACCACGACAACCAGCACAGCAGCTACACTGCCCCGGGGATCCCACTCCACCTGCAGGGCGCGTTATTAACTAGCTGCAATACCACCATCCCCGGCGGTCTGACAGCGGCGCTGGTGAGATCACCAGAAACTGCAGGTGGCTTCACGAGACTTTATTATTTCTTCTATTGTTTTCCTCTTTTATCCAAGTGACCCCAAGGTACAGGTCCGGGCAGTCCACCAGTGATATCCCCATCTCAACGCCCTGATACCGAGTCCCCATAGACCCCTGGGCGGGTCACATTTTTTGTGCGCCTGAGGCTGGGGTCACACACACAGATATCTGGGCAGATATTGTTCACAGATCTCTGGTTGCAGTGAAATCATGGATACATTGCTCCATGTGTACACAGCCACAAAATGGAACCATCTGTCCATGATTTCACTGCAACCAGAGATCTGTGAACAATATCTGCCCAGATATCTGTGTGTGTGACCCCAGCCTCAGGCGCACAAAAAATGTGACCCGCCCAGGGGTCTATGGGGACTCGGTATCAGGGCGTTGAGATGGGGATATCACTATTCGAGTCACAAAACCGCATCTGCCGCATTTTCAGCCAAAATAAACATTCCCTAAAAGAAAGAAAGTGTTAAAAATAAAAAAATAATCAATGCTCACCTGTCCGCGGTCCAGCGACGCCTCCGGCAAGGTCCTGTGGCTTCTAGGACCTGTGGTGCGTCATGTTCTCGCAGGAACTCCGGTCACATGACCGGAGTTCCGCGAGAACATGACGTCACCACAGGTCCTATTAGCAATAGGACCTTGCCGGAAAGCTTAAAATAGATATTTTTATGTTTCGGACCCTTTCTTTAAGTAAAAGAAAGTGTCCGAAACATAAAAATATCTATTTTAAGCTTTCCGGCAAGGTCCTGTGCTTATAGGACCTGTGGTGACGTCATGTTCTCGCGGGAACTCCGGTCACGTGACCGGAGTTCCCGCGAGATCATGACGTCACCACAGGTCCTATTAGCAATAGGACCTTGCCGGAAAGCTTAAAATAGATATTTTTATGTTTCGGACCCTTTCTTTAAGTAAAAGAAAGTGTCCGAAACATAAAAATATCTATTTTAAGCTTTTCGGCAAGGTCCTGTGCTTCTAGGAGAACATGACGTCACCACAGGTCCTAGAAGCCACAGGACCTTGCCGGAGGCGTCGCTGGACCGCGGACAGGTGAGCATTGATTATTTTTTTATTTTTAACACTTTCTTTCACTTTTTTTCACTTCCACAATGTATGTATATACATTGTGGAAGTGAAAAAGCCCCACAAGCCCGGTTTGGTCGTTTTCCGGGGTGTTCGACGGTGTTCGTCGAGCATTCGACGAGCATTCGTCGAACACCCCGTCGATTCGACGAATCAAATCGAATTCGAACACCGGGGTGGTGGCTCATCTCTAGTCAACACATCCTGATAATCAACGCTGTGTTGACATCAGGATGAATGCGTTCGGGAGTGCGTTTGCATCTGCGCACTAGATGCACGTGTCCCAAACACAATTGTGAAACCAGCCTAAGATTAGATTAGCATTCACAGTTACAACTTATCAACAAACAATTAACCCTTGTTTTCTAAGCAGGAATTCCAAAAGACAGACTGTTGCAGAATCATGCGGCAAATACTGGACTTACAAACAATGATGGCGACCGTTACAGCTGATCAAAAAGAATTGCAGGACCTTGGTCCAGCGGACACATCGATATTCTACGGCTCCAAGACCACAGCCCTGCCAAACTACCCCTACTTGTTGCATTGTGTATGTGCTGGGTCTACTAATCAGACATAGGACATAGAGGGATGTTGGCAGGGCTAGGGTCCAGCGCCAACGGTTTGAACAAGTCGTCACTGTACTAGGGCACTGAGCTTTTTGCTTAAAGCACCACTCCAGCGTTTCTTTAATTGCATCGCTGGAGTGCTTTCTGATACTCACCTTCCAGCGGCTTCACTTTTTTCCATCGGCACTCCAGTTGGTCATGGCAATTTGTGACCTGCTGGCAGTTTCATGGAGGGCTCTGAAGGTCACAACTTAGTACAAGTCTATGGAAACCTTGTTCCTGCTCTCATAGACTTGTATTGAGCTGTTGTGACGTAACTTCTGATTTCTAGTCAGAAGTTACAGGCACAAGATGGCACCACGGGACCGGAGCGGCATCTGTAAGGAGTGAAGATGTTGGAAGGTGAGTATATGACGAGGACAGGTGTCTTTTATTTAATGCAATACTCCAGGGATGAAAAAAAAACAAATCAAAATTCTCAAGTGGTACCCAACTCCAGTGACTATACTTTTTGTTTAATTCATACATTCATTTTTAGATTTAGTGTCCCTCTAAATGGGTTATTCGGGATTTAAGAAAAAAAAAAAGTGCCTAAGCATTAGCAGGTAGGTAGCTGCCACCCACCTGACTGTTGTGCTTGGTGCCATTCACTGTCAACATGGAGCAGTCTTAGAACACTCCTGTCAGTGATTTTTCATCTTATGCTGACATCACGTCCATAGAGGGGTGGCTTCTCCAATCTGTTGATAGGCGCCATAGCCAACATCATGCTGATTGACAGCTGATTCCCCTAATTAAGTAGTGGGGAGCCGACTGTCAGCTGTCCAGCCCCTTCCACAGAACAGAGCGGGAAAGAAGCCACCGCTGTTTACCCCGCCATGCTGTCCCCAGCTGGAGTGGTGGATGACCGCTGTCTACCAACAATGACTGCCGCTGAGAATAGACAGGTAAGTGGCAGCTACCTGCCTGTAAGTGCTTAGGTACATTGCTTTTTTTTTTTTTTTAATATCACAGATACAGCCTTTAAGACTTGTCACATTTGATTGAAGAAAATGAGTTGTAATCAGCACGATTTCTTTACTTTTTTTCACAAAATGACAGATACCCCAACAGAATTGACAGCCACTGTTGTAAAGTCATTGGTTATAGTTGATTTCTGTCTTGCGATGAAGTTTACACTGAATCGCAGATATTATTATAAATTGGATCCATGACCGAGCTGCACAATGGTTATCTATTTATCCCCTCGTGGTCACAAATATTTTACGCCAGCAGACAGGATCCTCCACATTCCGGATCTTCTGTTTTCATAGTAAGGAATGTTCTGAAATTTATCAAAACATGAAACGCAAATCTGTTCACATTGTTAGTGAATACAAGTCAGGAGTATGTCAATGAAATAAATAACAGTCATGTCTCATCAACCTAAGCCCATGGATGAGCCAACGCGACAATCACAGAGCAGCGTGCCCAGAGGGCAATGTACCGCTGTGATAACAGGGGATTGGTGATAAAAGAAGAAACATAACTTGGATAATCCAGTGTGAAGAGAGATTAAATCTGTCTCCACAGAACAGTCTGAGAAGCCGCTTCACTCTGAATCGTCCTCTTCAGTCAATTTGTGCCACCATTTATACCCATCTCGTAATAGCAATGTGGCCACAATTACAGATTCCAAAACTCTCTTTTTACCCCTGAATAAGCTGACATTCGAGTGATTCCTTTGCACTTGTTATTAGGGTGTCTTGGTACCCAATACAACAGTCATTGCTAACCGCTCTAGGGTCTACCTGCACATTCTGATGACAAGGAATGTCCTGGTGCCAATGCCTCTGGATTTCGTGTGGCTTGGCAGCGGCTTCCTGGCACTGGTTGTTACACATCTGTTATCTAAATTGCCAAAGGATTTTTAAAACATTTTCTTATAGCAAGTCATATTCGCTAACTTTTACGATCACCTCAACACCTCCCCAAAATATCCCTTTTGGGTCAGGAAACAACTAGGACAGTCGGCAACTATGCAAAGTCCGTAGTCCAGGGGAGGGTAACTTCAGGCCTCGGTGATAGCCAACAGGATTTTTGTAGTATTGCACAGGTTGAAATACTGTATAATCATTACTGTGATCAGATTCTCTTGCATGCAAGAATTGTATCACAGGTGTGGAGAAAATGGAGAATTTACTGTAATTTCTCCATTGTCTGTGTTGGAGTATATCAGACTGCACTCGGATGACATCTGAGTGCAGTCCGATGACTTGCACGGACCCATAGAACAGAATCAGTGCACGCAGCCGCACGCAATCAGTATGAAAGAAATATTTTTAAAAAATGCATTTGTCTGATGTATACTGTATGCTCATGTGATCAAGCCCTCAGGTTGATCATTGCACTTGACCTGCTTTTAAGTCGCGCTCTTGCCAGTTTGCACTTTTTTTTGGCGCCTTAGTCATTCTTCCATTTGCATCTATTTTGAATACTATTTTACATGAGTTCACCAGTTTTTTTTTTTTTTTTTTTTTTCCAGTTGACCACTGTGGGTGGGATTTAGAGTTTTCCAGATGTTTTTGTCCAATTCATCTGCACCTTTTTAAAAAGTGGCAAGGTTTGTCACTAATATACTACAGCATCCCCCAATAGAATGTTTGTTTTTTGCACAACTTGTGAATTTTTTCATTTTTGTTCAGAAAATAAGTCACAAAAACAGTGAGAGGGAACCCTGTCATGTCCAAAAAAATGCTAATAAACTGTAGAGACGAGATTAATCTACAGGTTGGAGTCAAAGAGAGTCTTCTCAGACTGCAGAGACCGATTTAATCTTTTCTGACACTTGATTACACTATGTGGTAAAATAAATGATGCAATTGAAAAATACAACTCGTCCCGCATAAAAACAAGCTCTCGTATGTCTATATGGACTGAAATATCTAAACGTTACGGTTCGTGGATGAAGGGGAGAAAAAACAAAAGGGCAAAAAAAAAAAATGGAAGAAGCAAGGTCATGAAGGAGTTAAAGGAAAAAAAAACAATTTTCTCAAAGTAAAAAAAGTTTAATAAATGAGCCATTCATATAAATTTGACATTAAAAGGTCCGCAAATACCACAAGGAAAAAACAAAATAAAAGTCTTAAAAGCCCACCTCAAATGCTGAATTGGGCCCTAAATATAGGAGTTTAAGAATGAAGTTTAATAGTCAGGAGGAGCTTTGACAGTAGCCCTGGACTAATTCCAGTGATCGTAGGAAGGACAAATAGGCTTAATTTTTACAACATGTACATTTAGTGATTCTGAGGGTGGTAAAATTTGCCTACAACCTTCTAGAAGTAAAGCCTGATGACAGATTCCTTTTAAATTGGCTGTCCAAGCTTCAAAAAACAGCTTGCAGGAGTAATGCGCCATGTCCATCTTTAGGCCACGTGCATTTGGTGAGTTTTTTACCTCAATATTTGTAAGGCCTTGTACACATGTTGTGTATTTGTTTTTTTACCTCAGTATTGTAAGGCCTCGTACACATGTTGTTGGTGATTTTTTACCTCAGTATTTGTAAGGCCTCATACATACAGTATTTGTTGGGTTTTTTACCTCAGTATCTGTAAGACCATGTGCACACGTTGAGTATTTGGTGAGTTTTTTGCCTCAATATTTGTAGCCAAAACCAGCAGTGGGTGATAAATACAGAAGTGGTGATGTGTTTCGATTATACTTTTACTCTGATGATCCCACTCCTGTTTTGGCTACAAATCCTGAGGTAAAAAACTCAAATACTCAACGTGTGTACGTGGCCTAAGAGGTCAGGTAATGTCGTATTAGATCACATGCACATGGTGATGAGTATTTGGTGAGTTTTTTTACCTCAGGATTTGTAGTCAAAACCAGCAGTGGGTGATAAACACAGAAGTGGTGACATGTTTCTGTTATACTTTTCCTCTGATGTTTCCACTCCTAATTTTGGCCCACAATGCGGATTTTGAGGTGTTCTCTTGCGGATTTTGATGCAGAAAAGATGCAGATTTGTCAGAAATCCACAAGCTAGCAAAGTCTATAGGTATTCTGAAGTGTTATGCTCGTGCAGAAAAGATACGCATTTTGCTATGGAACAACAACATGTCAATTCTTGCAGTGGATTTTTCAGCCATTGACTTGATTATGAAAAACGCAGGGCACAAATCTGCACCAACACCTCATCAAATCTTTGCAGATGTGGTGCATTTTTATGCCACAAGGTGCGGATTTGGTGCAGAAATTTCTGTAATACTCAGCGAGGGCGCATAGTCTAAAAACCGAGGTAAAAATCTCAAATACTCATCGTGCGCACGTGGCCTTACAAACACTGAGGTAAAAACGAACCAAATACATGTGTGCACGTGGCCTTAGGTTGTATCTGGTATGGGATCTCAGCTCTACTGAAGTGAATGAAGCTGAGCTGCGATACCACACACAACCTTTTAACGATTGTGGCGCTGTTTATGGATAACAGAAGTCATGTTTGTCTAAATTTTACAGGGGTTTTCCAGAACTAGAAAATGTTAATAAAAGGTCCTTTACCATAGTAGACAATCCCTTTAAACTGGCAAAAACACATCAATCCTAGATGGACAGTGAATAAACAGACAGGATTCTTGAAAAAAAATGAAAAATTTTATTTAAAATCAGAAAAGTGAAGAAAATACAAAAGGTTCATGCCTGAAACGAAAGCATGCCACTTTCCCCTTTGAGATTATGTGACACATGAGTAAAACGTGTTCATTACTATATAATGAGGATTGTTGTGAAATGATTGATCCTTAGATACAAAAATATCCACACAAAAAATGGATTTCTCATAAAAAAAAAAAAAAAAAGTAAATAGATAACGAACCGTAAAACACTGACCTAATAATACATTCAAATGGGCAATAAAGAGTATGGCAATAATAATAATAATTTTATTTATATAGCGCCAACATATTACACAGTACTAATACACAGGAGATGGCGATAGCTTCCGACTGGCAAGTGTCCTTCATCTGGGACCACCATTGATCTGGAGAATGAAAGAGCACAGTTCTGAATCCAAACCATTGATTCCCCCCCCCCCCCCCCACTGAACATGAGAGAATAATTGCAAATTTCCTCAATTCCTGCACAGATGGGAGCGTAGGACAAAATGTGAAGGACAGATAAGTACATGAACTTTACACTCAGGATTGGTGGGGTTAGTAAAAGGAATCTGTCAGCAGGATTTTACTACATAAAAGTTGAGGACTGAATGCTGCAAGGGTTAAGCAAAAATCAACTGTGCTTCTCTTATCAGGATCTGTTTTATTGTTGACTTAAACTAATGGCTTTATTACCCCGTGATTACTATTACAGGACTACTTTGTCACCAACATACCCCCCTGCTGTGATTGACACCTCACAGTCATGCACAAATCTCCAAGAGCCTGGTGTGGGCGGGGGCAGCTCTCCCAACTCTGCTGTGTTCCTAAAACTAAACGCTTTGATTGTGTGAGAACGGCTGCAGACTGTAATCTGTGATGCAATCATTAGATCCGGGTCTCTTTGCCTACATTATCTTGCTGTCAGATGAGTTAGCAAAAATCTGCTGACATTGCTTTTCAAGTCAGAACTTCACTAGAATTAACATGATGGCATATTCCAGCGATATACCATCACTTTAGGAGATGGCAACACCCCTTTAAGAAAATGCATATTCACTAAACATGCCTAGCTCCCAATTGAATATTATCGTACCAATGTCCTCTCACACGTGTGCAGCATAAGCAGGGTTAAAACGAGACGATGAAAAATCTTCAGATTCTTATCCAAACAAAATAACCCTTCAACAGTTTGTTTTGGCCTCTGTATTCAATCCATCCACCATGAATGCAATGGCACCAATTATATCCGGGTACCCATTGCCACCATCATTAATAATTCACAGATGAGAGGTTTCGGCTAGTTTCACACTTTTTTTTTTTTAATCAGGGGCATGCAGGAAAAGCCTGCATCGCCCACCAATAATGCAACTGTATGCACCCACACCAGTATTATCACTGATCCGGGCACACGAATCAGTGACAATACTGGTACAGGAGCAGACAGTTGCTTCCGGTTGCATACCTTTTTTTCATGGAGCCAGTTCTAAATGTCATACCCTCTAAGGGTTGTGTCATTTAGAATTGTGTTCTTGGCATGCGCAGTTAAAAAACCCAGATCCGGGTTACATAGAGCCCTATTTTAATTCTACCCGCATTGTCCCTGATCCGGGTGGTCACGGTTTTTGACACAGAGACCAAAAATACCCCAAGTTGCGTGTTTGGTCTAATGGAAAAAAACCGTGACCACCCAGATTAAGGAAAAAGTGCAAAACTGTATGCACCCTCAAGTGCCTGCGGCCCCATTGAAAGTCAATGGGACCAAAAATGGGTGTGGGTCTGTGGCACCCTTGTGGTTTGGTCGCCACAAATGGGTACTGCACCCATCCCACAGGTGTGGTATTCCTGTTCTCAGGAAATGGGATGGTAAGTCCAGACACCTACAAAAGCAACCAACACACCCGGTCTCAGGGATGGCGGGCAGAGCCGATAGAGGGAGGCTCCAGTTGGTCAGTGGGACAGAGGGAAGAAAGGTGGAGGGTGGGAAGTTAGTAAAGGGACGCCAAGAGGTTGTGTGCCCCACAACCTGGTGTTTACTCGCGTATACAGCTGCTGCAGGATCCACACTCCACGTGTAAACGGTATCCAACTGAAATCCAAAAAGGGAATGAAGTGTACACAATCAAGGAGTGATGCTCTTTATTCCTTCCTAGGAATAAAGAGCATCATTGCATCAACCCTTGGTTCAGCATTCTCATTTCAGCAGCGCAGATAGTGTACACTTCGTCCCTTTTTTGGATTTCAAGAGGAAGAAGTGGAAGGGGAAGGATCCGGAGTGCTTGAGCAGCAAGGAGCTCGTCCTGGGTCCTGCAACAGCAGACTGCAAGAAGAACAGAGGGAGCCCTAGGGGTGCGGGCAGTGAGCGATCCACCCGTGCTCCTGAATCTGAGTGAAGCGGAAGGGCAGGTTGAGAACCAGGGTACCGGCCCTGAAAGTGGCAAGGAGACTCTACGCTCCAATCATGGAACCGGAGGCCACGAGATCTAGAGGAGCTGTGGCCAACTCCCGACACATCCGCCAAGAAGGCAGCTGTACTAGGGTCAGGGGACTTGGTACTCGTTGCCCTACAGGACCCGTGGCTGCTGGATTTGGGCACGCTGTGCGGAGGCATGAGCAGGAGAGAGGTGGACAGGCAACGCTAATAGAAAGAACAACCTGTGAAGGAATGAACATAAAGGGGTGTCTTGGACGAGCTATCCCAGTTGCTGAGGACTATCTGTACTGATTGTGCCACCAAAGTAAAAGCTAAGTAAATCGGGTATAGAACTCAGAACTGTGTGTGAGACTGTTCATTTCCCACCTGCGGCGCGGTAGACTGATAAGACGCGCAGACCGCCGGAGACCTGCCTGCGAGACGCCCCAATTCCCCTCTCCTGCCAGAACAACCCAGCCGACCTTCCCTCACCGAACATTGCACCGGTTGCCCTGGGAAACCGCTCTATCCGTGGGGAGCGAAACCATCAAAGCTGCAATCCCATCGTCCCCAGAGGTCCCGCACCGCAGCATCGGCCAACAATAGTTGAACACCACGGGTGGCGTCACAACAACTATTCCCAAGATCCAATTCCCCAAACTTTTATTGACAGCGCCAAGGTCACAGAGCCAGGTCTCAACCCCCGTGACTCCCCAGCAGAACTGTTAGCCTGATTCCAAGTACCCCACGGCCCTGTCAGGTGCATCCAGTTTCAGCCGGATTCACATGGATGGCAAAAACGGCCAGTGTGATTCCAGCGTTATCCCTTAAGATTCAGGGACAGTCAGACTCATCCTTCCTGATTGTCGCCAATGCAGTACAGGAATATAGACATTAAAGTATAGGTGGCAGAATCTGATCTGGAGCATTTGGAATGTTGCATTTCCGGTTGCCTAGAAAACACTTCCTGGGTGACCACTATTTACATACATGTCACTCAGCATACTGAAGTAGTCGCAGGAAGTTTTTAGGTTTTTTTCCTGACTTCTAAGGCTACATAAACTTGTTTTTGGACTGTCACAAAGCAGACAACATAAAAAAATAAAAAATCAGGAATTTCAGGCATAAAAATGATGTGCTTTACTGAGAGACATTTGTAACACATAATACATATAATAAAACACATACATCATGAATGGTGACTGTATAAAATGCATCAGCAATATTTGGTCCCCTTTGATAAAACTTAAAGCATCTTAGAAAAAAAAAAAAAATTCTAAAAACAAAATAATAAATATCTCTATCGACACAGAATATGGATCTGGATGGGATTGTATTGGACTTGCCAAGTCAGAGACTTAAGTGATCTCCACTTTTGATAATTCTCATTTGTTAGTTGAGTCCCCTATTGATAAGATGATCACAAAGTGACCTTCAATGATCATCTAATATGTGGGTAAACCTTGGCAGAAATGTTTCCCTGCAGCGCCACCTCATTAGCATTAAAGCATTACACAATGTAGGTCCTCCAGAGACAGATGCCTCCACTTTGGTTAAGGCCTGCTTCACACCACGGTGTGATCAGGTTCGGGGCTGCCCGATGTGAATCTGACAGCCCTGGACCCAACTTGCAAACAGAGCCCCCCGGTCCGGTTTGCAGCTGGACTCCTCACAATTGCAGCCGCAGCTCCTGAAGTTTCAAGATTGCGGCCATCTTCCTGCTAGCCGCAGTCCTGAAATCTCTGCAGGGGACAGCTGGTGGTGCTGAAGTTTAGCAGCGCTCGCTAGCAATGTTTTCGTATCCGGGAGGAAAATCCAAATTCACCCGGATACTCCCGGACAGATGGAAACCGGATGGCACATAGCTGCCATCCGGTACCATCCGGCCCCATAGGAGTGTATTATGTCAAAATCGGGTCAGGGGCTCTCAGATTCACATCGGACTGCCCCGTACCTGATCACACCGCAGTGTGAAGCCGGCCTAACGACATGAGAACCAACGCTTCCCTTATTAAATTAAATTATGAAAATGGAGTTTTCAAATCAGAGAAACTTAAACTTAGTATAAGTGCAGGTGGTTCACCTTATCTACTGTATATTCAGTAGTATATATTGATCTACTGTATACAGCTACTGTCAACCTTTGATATTCTAAGCCATAAATTACCTTATGTAACCTCTTGGTGCAACTTATCAGTAAAACCTTATCTATGGTAATACTCCGGGTTCAAGGACTGCGGGGCCTTTCAAGGAAGCTGCAGTTCCCAATAAACATATAGAATATAGAATATATTCCATTTCTATCATGAAATGTTTGGCCATGACCACAGATCCTAGTAGCAGAGAAACATTAATTCACAGATATTTCCCTTTGCTCCTTTGCTGGGGGCATTTCAAGTTTTTTTGCAAAGAAAAACAAAAATATAAATACAGTTGTATAAATCACCAGATTGTCACAGGACAACAAAAATAAGCCAATCAGCTGAAGAATCACAGAGTGGTAGAGTTGCAAGGGACCTCCTGGGTCATCCTGCTGTGAGCAGGGGGTTGGACCAGATGACCCAGGAGGTCCCTTCCAACTCTACCATTCTATGATTTTTCAGCAAACAATATCATTGTGGGGATGAATAAGTGAAATTGTGTGCATGCTCTGGTATGGGCGACCCTCATACACTATCGCAGCCCTCAATCCAGCCCCCCCATACAGTGTAAAGACCCCAGTACACATTAGATAAAAGTTGTCTGAACCCACTGGCTAAAGAGAGATCAGCTGACCGTCTAGCATGTATGGGGAAGACACCAGACTTTTCCCCCTGGAGATGAAGTTGGGGGACAGAAGGATCCAGTCTACCGAATTTCAACAGCAGCCCTATTTACTGTCCTGTAGATAAGCCAATTCTAGACATGTCTGGTGGGGGCTGTTGCAGAATTCAGGATGGGGAGGTCCGGGGAACACGGCTATTGCACGAATAAGTTATTTGGCTGACAGCTTTCTAATGCAGATTGGTGCTTTAAAATGGTGTTCCCATCTTCAAGATCCTGTCCCAATATGTAGTAGGTGTAATAAGGTGTAATAATAACAATATTAGCTAATACCTACAATTAAAAATGTACAGTAGTATAGTTCTCCTGATTAGCTTGAGTATCCATGGTTTCAATCCCGAGCAATTGTCACTATATGAGTGGTGGTACCTAAACTATAATGTCCTGCATATGAGGTAAGTGACAGCTAATCAGGAGAACTGAACTACTTTTATAATTGGAGGGATTTGTTATTACACCTACTATATATTGGGAGAGGATCTTGGAGATGGGGATACCACTTTAAGTCAGAGTCTGGCTTTTCAATTGACTCCAGAGATGGCAGCAGTCAAGCAACTTACCTACCGGACAGCATCTTAATCCACACAGAGGCGGCATGATCTCATCTAGCCACACATACAATGAAACATTTTAATGGCGATGCAAAAATGGATGCAGCCGGGAAAGTGATGACGTGGGCAAGTCATATGACCGCTGCCATTTTGGGAGTCATTGATGTGGTGGACTCAAATTAAACAGTACATATCAGAAATAAAGCATGTACATTGGGGGCCGGGAACAGGGGTGCTGCGGTAAGGATAAAGAGGATGATGGTCGCCCATGCCGGTACACATACTTTGGAGTATTTTATCAGAAATCAACCAATCCCTTAATTTAAAGGGATAGTGACAAATTAGGCACAAGGATCTCCATAATCTGGAATATTGACCACAATGCAGATTACGGTGAGTCCAAGGTTTCTGCTCTGTAGAAGATCAGTGATCGGCAGATTTCTTGTCAAATATTACAGTACAGGACTTGATTGAGAACACAGACAATGACGAACCGTAATAGAAGGAGCAGAACCAGCCCCAAAACACAAAAACAGGCCATCTTGAATCACGGGACTGCGACTCACGTCTGTCATTGCCGAATTAAAGCTCCAGCGTAAGGTCACCTCATATACAGTACAGAGACCACCGTGTACAGGGCCGACCCCTCACACAATAACTATAGAAAGGAGGTTCTCCACCTAAATGTATCAGTAGGAAGATCTGATAAATTCCTCCTATACTGAAATAATTGCATTTTAATTTAGGCTTTCTTCATATATTATTTGTAACAAACATCATGCTAATCCATAGCTTGGTGCAGAAGTCCTCACTATGCTCAGTATGCCTGATAGGACATACTTCACAGTCCTAAGGGGCTATGTACTGTGTAATAGATGTGTCTGACCACACAGGGACATGGTCTGATCATACCACATCGGTGCTGAGATAATCTTTGCCAAAACAAACCAGTGCTTCTGCTTGGTTTTAACACTTTAATGCACCTTCCCACCTACTTGTATTGCCTCCATCTCCTCCCCTTCTATTTTGATTGACAGCTCTGACCTTATAAAGCCAGAAAAGGGTGGAGATAGACTGAAAACAAGTAGGTGGGAATGTGAATTTAAATGCCTGGTTTTGCCCTGATGCACTGAGATGCTGTGCTTGGTTTGAACAGTTATAAGTGCTGACAGATCTAGAAATACTAGGCATCTGTCTTGCATACATATACATACACATTCCCTAGCTGAGACTGCATCATTTATCAGATGTTAAAATGATCATTAAGATAGAGAACCTCCTTAACGGGAACCTGTCGGCATATACATATAGAAGTACAGGTATGGCTCAGTAGGCACATGTATTCCCAAATAAAATAAAACGATGTATATATAAAATTCTCTTTCTTTAGAGATCTGATGTGCCTGTCACAAGAAGGAGACTTTAGTAAGTCATATGCAAATGCGGCATGATGTGCACTGGGGGCGTGGCAACGTCCTTGGAAAAGAAAGGACATTGACATGCCCCATTGCACTTCCAGCCGGATTTGCATATAAAAAAAATGTCATTTTTATTGGGGGACGAGCAGCTGTAGAGCTTCACCACTTCTTCCATGTGTAAAGTGTGCAGACAGGTTCACTCTCTTCCAAGCGTTTCGGTGCGTCTTACAGAGCGGCACCAGCTGCCCCTGAAATGTACCATGGATTCCAGATAGAGTGGGGAATAGCTACAAGAACCTGGACAGTGTTGTCAGATCCATTCGACCAGACATGATAAAAAAAATATAACGTGAAAAAAAATAAGCATCATGGCATAAAAAGGCAAAAGACCGTCAACTGGGTAAAAAAAATTAACCGCGAGTCAGAGTCACTGCTCCGCGCAGCGTCGCCACCACCAGAACGGGTGAACTATGTGGCTCAGTTGTCAAGAGCTAAAAAAAACCTCATGAAAAAGAGGCAATAAAATAAATACTAGGCGGTCCAATAAATACAGTGTGCTAAGAGTCATCGCCGGACACTGTGCGTCTCAGGGGAGAGGATCCAGCTGCAGACTAGAGTTCTGTTGACGATTGTATACTGGGCGCTGGCTCTACAGGACTGTCCACCGGAACCTGGGAAGACACAGGGAAAGGGTCAGAAACAAAATACACTGAAGCTTCTCAGAGGAGCCCACCTACAATTGTTACTAAAATTGTCTTCTAGGAGGGTGGTCCTCTAATGAGAAGAGGCCAATGCACACAAGATAGGATGATGAGGTTTATACTGGGGTGGGCGAGATGTACATGTTGTATTAATCTTTTGATTATTATTAGGGGCTGTGCTTTGGTTTGGGGTCCATTTCTCACCGATGTGCTGATTAAGGGTGTTTACTGCAGCACAAAGTGACAATACAATTTGTGGTCACTACACAATGGATATAGTCTTCCCTCACAAGTGAATATGGCATCACTTGCAATACCGTTCACAGCCACTTCAAACTATGGCACTGTGCTACTTCCAGTGCTGATCGGCGCCAATGAAAGAACATTCAAGTAGGGACCCAACCCGTACATAAGGTAAAGAAAACTAGGCATACAAAATTGTATGAACGAACAGAACATTTTTGATGGCAATTCATGAACAATCAATATTCAACATTAATGTTTTGGTTCCCCTCAAGGACCTTCGATAGAATGAAAGATGTACAAAATATATGTGGGAAAGAAAAAAAACACCATAAAGATCATAATGAACGTAAGGAAATAGTAAAGATAAATATGTAAATAATTTATATATTTTATTTTAAATACGGACAGAACAGGCAAAATTGAAGAAAAAAAAAAAAGTATTACGTATTGAAGCATTTATGACATTTATTTAGATTTTTGCAATTTTGTTTACTCTGTATAAAAAAAAAATAATTTATAATAATATATAAATACTATAGATAACATTGTGTATGTACATATGTATATGTGACACGCCCAAGGGCTGTGGGATTCTCTGAACCGGGCCAAGTGTTCTGCTGGAGGGAATACGGGTTTAGGGATGGTTGTCGTGACGCCACCCATGGTATTAGACTATTGATGGCCAACGCTGCGGTGCGGGACCTCTGGGGATGATGGGATGCAGCTTTGGTTGTTTCGCTCCCCATGGGTGGAGCAGTTCTCCTGGACAACCGGTGAAGTCTATGGCGGTGGTAGGCGCTGGGGGGTGCAGGACTAAGGAACGCAGAATAACCAACAGACACACAGCACAGTCTCAGTTACCTTTACTGGCAGTAGTAGCAGGGTTTGGTCCAGGGAATCTGGGTGGCCTGGAAGCAAGTTGGGGATCTCCTCACCCGGTGAGTTCTGAGGCCTCTCTGTTGCGCTACTCTTGGCGGGTCTGGCTGCCTGTAGCTAGCTGCGATCCTCTCTTCCTGATTAAAGTCTCTCACCCATATGGCAGGCAGCTCGAGCCCTTCCTGGGCACCTCTCCTCTGGTTACTGTCCCTGAGCTCTCTGGTGCTGCTGTGCCTCCTGGGCTTTGTTGTGGACAGGGGACTTGAAATCTCCAGTCCTCTGGATTTGGCTGCTGGGCCTGGACTACCCTCACAACCTCTGACTACGGTGTCGGTTCTGGCGCTCGGCTTGGGGTGAGCCCGGTAACTGGCTCCACTCCTCAGGCCTACTTCTCTCCTTCCTCAGACCCTCTCCTACGGGTCCCTTACGCTGGATAGTCTCTGTCTCGGGACGAGCCTTACTCTGCTCCAGTCCACAGGACGTCTTCACAGTCCTCCTAAGGAGCTGAACTTACTAACCCCACCCCCAGGCCAGAATTTATAGGGGAGCTCCCCTGAACTCAGGTTGCAGAGCTCACACTTCAGGTCTGGAGTCAGGAAAGGTGCTGTGTGGTGTGGATACCCCTTCTTGCTTCCAAGCACAACAGTATCCCCTGAGGGAGGCAATGCCATTGTGGCAACTGGACTCTGGGGTGCCACATATATTATATAAAATGTATATATATGTGCATATCTATATTTGTATTTTTTATTTATCATTTTTTTTCTTTTTAAATACAGAACAAAGTTGCAAAAATGTGAATTGCATGTAATAAATACTGTACTTCAATACAGAATACATGATTCTTTTGTATTGTCAATTCTGCCTGTTATGTTCTTATGTAGTTTTTTTTCCCATTGACAACTATTTTATCCTTACTCTTTCCCTCATGTTCATTATTCATTTCTATTTTCACATATCTTGTAGAGCATGCATTCTGCCGAAGGTCCATAAGAAGGACTGAAACGTTAATATCGAATATGGATTGAGATGAAAAAAACTTTGTTCATTCCCTACAATATTCACTGTAATAAGGATGTCGATAATATTAAAATGACAGGCAATCCCTTTACGGTAGTGGTTTCCATCATGTGCATCTCTGGGATTTTATTGACTACAACTCAAAGCTCTTCCTGATAGCTAAAGTCATGTTCACCTTTGGTTCCCTTTAACAGATATATTGGTGCAACCAGCAGGATTTCTGTCTAGTAAGTAAAGCCAGAGCCATACTGGCACTTGTGTGCTGAAAGCAATCATACCTTGAGTTGTAATATTCAATGTTTGATTGCAAAAAAATTGGGTGCTCTTGTATTTCTTCCTCCTCCTGCCGTGCCCCCCTCCTTCTCTAATTAAATTTTGTGCCACCTCTGCCTGTGTGTGCACATTGGTATTCTAAGAATAATGTCATTAAAATGGCACCAGAGTATCCGCATGCGGTACTGCGATATCCTGCGCCACTGTAATGACACTGTAGAGTGGCGTGCTCAGATGGAAAAATAAATAAATACATTTTTTTAAAAAGTCAATCTGTGCATGCGCAGTGTCATCATTACAATGTAAAATCAAAGCAACAAACTAATAACTGCCAGGAGTACGGCTGGGGTCCAAGTAGGGTGTGGTACTGCCCCACTGCCCACAGCAGCAAACTCTTTCTGCCTGACTGCCGGACTACAGATCCCAGCCACACCAGTATACCTGCCTGCACAGCACCTGAGCCACCTGGCGATATGGGCTATAACACCAGCAGCAGCACAGGCAGGATGAATGTGGCAGCGCTCAGAGACAGATGCTGCTGGAGCAATGCTGGGTAGAGTTACAGTTACAAGTCCCACCCTTCAGAGTCTGAGTAATATGCAGATCTACAGTGCCTTAAATTATTCATCATACCCAATGAACTTTTCCATATATTTTTTTTTTTTTTTTCTTCACATTACACCCAAACCTAATATGTACATTATTGGGATTTTAGGTGATATAGCAATACTATGTAGCAAGTATTTTTTGAAGTGTAACGTAAATGATACCTGGCTTTCTAAATATTTTAGGGATCTGGACTATAACATTTCTTGTTATGGAGAGGTCTGGCGTGTCAGTATATGAAGGGACCTAAACGCCTTCCATGCATTCCTCTGGGAAATTTTATAAGCAAATTGCCTCTTTAAAGAGGACTTGAACTCTGGCGCCACCTATTGGTATTAGCAATCCTAAGGCTACGTTCAGACGCGGCGCTTTTAGCGGTGTAATCGGCAGTGCCGCTTTTTTGCGCGCTACTGCATGCCGACGCAGTGCTTTTCTCGGTGTGCTTCCCAGAAGCCATGGCTACATGTAGCCTATGGTGAAAGCACACCGAAAAAAGCGCCAAGAATGGCCAGGTCAATTCTTTTTGTGCAGACGCTTTTGCAGTGAAAGCACCCGCACAAATATATGCGACAAAACGCCGCATCTGAACGCCTTCCAGCAAAAGCCGTAGCAACATTGCGGAAGTGAAATTACACAGGGACAGAGCAGTTTTAGTGTACGGAGCATGCTCAGTATACTAAAATTGGGTCCGGGAAACGATCCGATGTTTTCTCGGACCTGCGCTTCATAGGCCCCCCATGTTAATTGCTGTGGACCGGGTCAGATTAGATTCTGTCCGATTTGGTCCGCTGTGCCCAAAATTGGGGCAGTCTCAGATTCTGGGTACAGCAAAAATCGGATACAATCGGATCAGTGACAAATCGGATGGCAATAGAGCACCAATCTGTGCTCGTAGGGATACATGGGGGGCCAAATCGGATCCGTGGCTGTGTCTTACAACGGACAGCCACGGATGGCCAAAAATCACAATGTGAAACCAGCCTAAGAAGGGAATGGTAGATGGCATACTATCGCACAGCAATACTTACAGACTTGATATCGGACTTTGTTATTCCAGAATTTACATTGTGTCTCCGCAGGTCAGATTTGATTAGAGCTGAAAGAAAAAACACCAATTCGTTATAGACTATACTGTAAAGACGGACATTCACTGCAGGGAGTCAGGACTGGGCTTAAAGGGATTGTTCACAGTCACACACAAAAGGTAAACCATAAATCACCCCCCCCCCACCACCAACTGTGTGTCCAAGATCACAAAAACTAGACGTTAACGATAAAAAGTACAGCCCCATTATGGTTTGTAAATCTGGATGTTCTTCACGTTCTCGTAGGTTTAGACTGAGTTCACATGTGCAGTAATCATCCCGCAGTATTCAGTTTACAAAACCGTTGTGCACACAATTTTTGCAGGATCTGTTTTTTTTAACAATGGACTCTATGGAGAGCGGATTCGTGATCAGATTGTTATTTAGCCTCTGTTTTCCCTTCATATGCAAGAGATCTGTTTTTTTTCTTACTGGATCAGTTTCAAATGAAAGAGAAATAGCGATCAGGTTACGGATCTATTCTCCATAGACTCCAATGTTAAAAAAAAGAGGATTCTGAAGAATCAATTATTAAAGAAAACGGACAAATCAATTGTGTTTGCAAAGGATGAGGGGGGAGGGGGAGGCTCCTGCTGCAGTCATATGTGATAGTCACATACAGGAGACCAATATGGAAGGATGTGGCCCATTGCCGCGACACTGAGAAGATTTCTTTATGCATTTGTCTATTTATATTTGATGACAGAGGAAAGGAGAAGGATCAAGAGACTGTATTGGATGCCATTTTCACTTTCTTTGTATTTTCTATGTTTAACGTTCCTTTGACCCAACATCTATTTGCTGTGCTGTCTGCAGGCATTACTTGATCATTACTTACACACATCCCACTCATATCAATCTATAATAGGGTCATTGTGGTGTGGCCCCTTTAAGACCTCATCCTCCCTTGAGATCAGACTCACATTCCAGGTAATGTCATTTCTACACTGATTTACAGTAATGACATTCTGTCAAAACGCTAATTGCAAATAATATAGAATGTCTCCTGTTACTTATTTACCCACTGGACAAGAATAACAAACCGTGCACCCAAGCAGTAAATATGGCGTAACCACAGAGAGCCATCAGTGATGTACAGGGTGTCGAGGCAGCCTCCGCAGTGTGTCCTCAGCTGTATGGGCAAAAAAACAGCTTTCACCTCCTTATACTCACCCGTGGGCACCACACCTCCCATCAGCTGGCTACAACTCCCAGCGTGCTGCCCATGATTTCACACCCTTTTCATAGCGGCGCTCTATACTGTAGACGTCCTCTGACATTATGCCAGGCCCTGGGGCAATGGCATTTCCAAGAACAGCTTTTTGTTTTTCTTCTTCTTTTACAAGGGGCATTGAAAGGAAACAGATTATGGGAGAGAAAAAAATCAATGTGCATTATACGGCAGTGAAATGTAATATTGCGATATCATCTAGGGCCTCGTATGATACTGCAACATTTCAGAATAATGCTGCTGTACTAGGACATCTATGGGGCACTGCTGTACCTCTGTACAAGTCTACAGGCTTAGTCTGACTGCTCCGCACACAGGCTGTAAAGTGCCAGAACACTGACACGTACAGTACCAGTCAGCTGAATAGTCTACAGCTACTGGCCCTCCACTAACCATCCTGACAAGTCCACATCATGGAAAGACCTTACCCCTAGAAACTATTGATATGGCTGTACAAGTCCTAGAACACCAATAGAAAGGACACCTCTCTTAAGGCCCCGTCACACAGGGCGACATCGCCGCCAATTACATAGGCCACGCCCCTACGTCACCTATCGGCGGCAACATCGCCCCTACGTCGCCTCATGTAAAGGGACGATGTCGGCGCCGCCGGGAGGTTGCCTGATTTCAGAGCAGTGCTCTGAAACCAGGCGACCGATCTGAGGTGATGTGCACACATCACCCCTAGTAACCGGCCGCCGCGAGCTGTCAGGCGTTGGGAGCCATAGGCTCCCATTGTCCTGCACGCCGCTGGGGTTTGCAGACACCCCAGCGGCAATGCCGCCTGTCAGCTCACCGGTGCGGCGCTGGAGGTGTCGCCCCATGTAAATGGGGGACGGCGATACTGGCTTGGCGCCAAAAATGTGCGCGCACCCCCGCCAATCGCCGCTGACATCTCCAGCCCCGTCGCCAGGTGTGACGGGGCCTTTATATCGATCCGATGTGCCAGCACGGAGCAATCCAGCTTTGAAGTCACGTGCAAATTATCCTGGCAGTGCACTGGGGCAATGTGCTCCAAATCCTCAGACATGCCCCAGTGCACTTCCAGGATTATTTGCACGTGGTTTTGGAGCTGGATTCCTCAGTGCTGGCATATCGGATCACTCCTGGACACACAGCATATTTATGGCCGTATAGGTCCTGGTACAACAACAATCAGGGCTGTGGAGTCGGTATAAAATGGGCCGAATGACGATACATAATACATTGGGTCCAGTAGTTCTATGCAGAATGTGCTGAATATAATTATGTTTTATCTAAATATCTTGATTGTACCATAACGATTTATAGTGATAAATAAATTTATCACTTAAACAGAAGCAGTGTATGAAGGAATCGGAGTCGAGTTAGGGAAATTGAGGAGTCGGAGGTTTGGCTTACCAGCTCCACAGCCCTGACCATAACACTAGATTCAATAGCAAAATCATTCTGATGGAGCAATGGAAGGAGGGGGGTGGGAGGGGGGCACATTTAAGGTTTTGATATATATTTACTAATATGTGTATTTAAGAAATGTTAATCATCACCACCACCATCACCATCACCATCTAACAAAGGGATAGGGAATGCCGAATTTCATTATGACCAATCCTTTCTTCTCATGGGAACTAAGTCACAAGAGATGTCTGGCAGCTGCTCAATCCCTTCACTCATTGAATAACATTACGGCTCGCCTGAATGGAGCAGGTGTATGGGGGGGGGGGGGGGGAAGCGAAAGTCCGGGGGAGCAGATGGCAGCTCAACAAGAGCTTGGCTCAAACTAGATCACAAAAAGGTGTCACCTGTAGATACAGGACCATCATGGCTCCAGAAAGGAACCAAAAAAAAAAAAAAAAACCCAAAGCTGGTCCTGCAGATAGATCGAAACCTACATACCACGGTCTGATCACCTACATGGAGCAGAGAACAAACAGCCCCGCTTCCCTGGATACTGATCAAACCCCAGCTCGTTCATCAGCTTATTAAATGATGTATCATACATATTAGATTACATTAGATCTGTCACTTTTATTTTTTAAACAGACATGCCTATCACTCTCACCTCACATTCTGCTGAAATCCTCTGTGCCCCTCCTCAGTCATGTGACCAAATTTACCCTCCATGCCCTTGAGTAACCTGCGGCTGGCTGTGTACATAACAGGTGTGCTCTCCGATCACGTGGCCCCCGCACAACACCCAGAGATATAGATCTGTACCGTGTTCTACATTGTTACACAATGTCACAGAAAATTACTCAACAGGAAGGAAAACCAACAGAGAGCTAAGGCCGGAGGCCCCCTACTGTAATAACCGGAGACCACCAGCTATAGATACAGAACAAAATCCAGACCCACCCTATAGTAACAGGAGACCACCAGCTGTAGAGACAGAGCGCCCCAGTAATAACCTGGAGGCCACCAGCTATAGATACAGAACAAAATCCAGAGCCCCCCAGTAATAACCTTGAGACCACCAGCTATAGATACAGAGCAACCCCTGTAATAACCAGAGACCACCAGCTATAGATACAGAGCAACTCCCTGTAATAACCAGAGACCACCAGATATAGATACAGAACAAAATCCAGAGCCCCCCTGTAGTAACAGGAGACCACCAGCTGTAGAT